>VZTR01021045.1:72557-99296 GCA_013400775.1 Chaetops frenatus | reverse complement strand
CGCCGCGGGCCGGGCGGGCGAGCGCGGGGCAGGAGCAGCTCGCCGTGTACAACCCCGCGGCGCTGCGCCGCCCGGCCCTCGCCAAGTTCGTGCTGGGCTCCTTCGACGATAACTCCTCCGATGACGAGCTGATGGCCACGGCCTTTAGGGTGGGCCGGCGGCGCAGCAGCCTGGCCGGGGCTGCGGGCACCGTCCCCGAGCCCCCCGCCGTGAGCGCTCTCGTGGAGCCCAGCGCCGGCATCAGGTACGGGTGGCAGCCCCCGGGGGCGGGAGCGCAGCCGGGCAGGGATGTCCCGGTTCGGGAGGGTGGGTGCTAGTGGTGGGTGCATTGCTGTTGGTAAAATTGGGGTGCACATGTGCTGGTTCTCCTCGGAACCCCAAGCTGATGGCCCCAGTTCTGCTCTGTTTGCGGGGAGAGCCAGTGTCCTTGGCTGTGTGACAGCAGTGCCACCTGCATGAGTGTGGCAAGGACTAGGGCAGGGGGTATCCCCTCAAAATCTCTAGTTTGGATGTGGGGCAGCTCACTCTCTGCTGGCTGCACCGAGTGGCTCCTATGGGAGTGCAGCTGACGTGCAGCAGAAACAACTGGAGGCCAAGTCCTGCTCCCTGCCTCCTCCGGCTGCTCTGCTTCGGCTAAAAATAACAAACCTTTGGCTGCAGGGACGTGTTGTGACACTCGACAGCCCGACGGTGGCTCTTGCCACGCTGGGGTTGAGGTGGTGCTGCCAGCAGTATCCCTGCTGCTGCTCCGTGCTTCCACAAATAAGGAATTTCCTTATGTCCTGCCTGAGTCACATTGTAGACGTGGTTGGTGACCTTTGAAGGACAGGCTTTGCAGGGGATTTGGGGCTGGAGGAGGGCTCACTGGAGTGGCTCTGGACTCTCTGGTGTGGCCCTGAGCTCAGTGACAGCCCCACATCCCACCACAGGCCCAGCATGTCGGGGCTGCACCTGGCGAAGAAGAGCCACAGGAAGATGGACCTGCAGCGGGATTTTTCCGTCGCCTCCCCGGCCGAGTTTGTCACCCGCTTCGGGGGCAACCGTGTCATCGAGAAGGTCTGTCTTCACATGTACCTGCTTTTGCCTGGGTGGGAGGGGTCACTGCTTTTCACAGGGACACCTTTAAGTGCTGCCCAAATGCCCTGTGTCCGCCGGGCTCAGAGCAATGGCAGCCCAGAGCTGTTCATTCCACGGCTTCACTCGCTCTCATGGGCTGGGAGAGGGAACCCCACACAGCAGCTTTGCACAAACGACGGCCAAAGTCCCATCTTTGGTTATCCCCAGTGCCAGACATCAGAGATGTTGCTGAGGAGTCTCGTGCTGTGCCGGGATGTACAACCAGCTGTCAGGAAGCTCCTGATTTACACATCCCCTCTGCTTTGCTCCACACCTATCCCTCGCTGTCCCTCGGGGCAGCAAGGACAAGGTCCACCCTGGCACCCCCTGTCCCTGTCCCCCCAGGTCCTCATTGCCAACAATGGCATTGCTGCAGTGAAGTGCATGCGCTCCATCCGCCGCTGGGCCTACGAGATGTTCCGCAACGAGCGCGCCATTCGCTTCGTGGTCATGGTCACCCCCGAGGACCTCAAGGCTAACGCGGGTAATTCCTGAAAATATCCTAAAAAGGGAAGGTCCCTGCCTGGAGCTGAGCCTGGGCAGCCCTTTCTCGCCTGGCATGCAAGGGCTCTGCACAGCCTGGAGTCACACACTTTCCTCCTGTGCAGCCAAATCCTGGAGTAAATAATTTTCCCCACTCCAGCCTCCGCGGGATGGAGGATTTGGGAAGGGGTGCCCCTCAGGGATCTGGCTCCCACTACACCCCGTGCTGTCTTGCAGAGTACATCAAGATGGCAGATCACTACGTGCCCGTCCCTGGAGGGACCAACAACAACAACTACGCCAACGTGGAGCTGATCGTGGACATTTCCAAACGGATCCCAGTCCAGGTAGTGGCCATTCGTGTGTTTCCTACCTCCTTGCCAAGGGAAGTTGCTGGGCAGAGGGGATACCCCAAAAGGGGGTGATGTCCCTGTGTGTGAAGGAGCCAGGCACAGTGGGAGATGCCAGTGCAGCTCCCACTGTTGGTTCTCCTTGTGCCAGGCGGTGTGGGCTGGCTGGGGACACGCCTCAGAGAACCACAAGCTGCCAGAGCTGCTGCAGAAAAACGGGATAGCTTTCCTAGGTAAGGTCTCACTGCTTCTCCGTGCTGGGTGTTGGGCTGGAGTGTGCACTCACAGTCACTTCCAGGGACACTGCACTGGAAATGCCCCTTTGGTGCCTCTGGCACGCCCACCCCATGGAGTGGCAGCCCTGTTTTCCGGGTTTTCCATGTAATGATGCAGTGTTCACAGAGGAACATTGGGTGGGAGCAGACCTTGTGGGATTCCCAACCTGAGCTCCACTTGGAGAAGGCTTGAGCTTCGTCCTGAGCTGGGCAGTAGCTTTGGGGGGTTCCTGCATCCCCGGTCCTTGCAGAAGGCTGGTGGGGCTGACTCAGTGATGTGAGGATGGGCTGGTGGGTTGGGACCCCCTCAGCTCTTCCCTCCCTCTCCTAAGGTCCCCCCAGTGATGCCATGTGGGCGCTGGGGGACAAAGTCGCCTCCACCATCGTGGCTCAGACCCTGGAGATCCCCACGCTGCCGTGGAGCGGGAGCGGTGAGTGCCTCCTCACAGTCCCCACACCCTCCCTGCTCCCCCTTTCCCTCCTCCCTGCCTCTCCTTCTCCCCAAAATAAGCACCAGGGTTGTGGTCCTTGGCCCAGCTGGCCACACCTATTGGGGACCCCGCTGCAGCGTCTTGTTCAGGCAGGGGGATTTTGGAAATGGGGTGCATGGAAACAAGGGAAATTATGGAATCCTCAGCTCCTGGGCACACCCAGTGTGCCAGCCCAGCTGTGCCACCCTAGTGGTGACCATAGGCCTGGCCATATCTGCAGGTCTGGTGGCGCAGTGGTCCGAGGAGGACCAGAAGCATCAGCAGGCCATCAGCATCCCCCTGGAGACGTACGCGCAGGGCTGCGTGAAGGACCTGGAGGAGGGCCTGGAGGTAAAGCTGAGCCTGTAGGCAGCTGTTTGTCTCTTGCCCACCATGATTCCTCCTCAGAGCCTGCCCTGGCCCTTCCGGCCTCCCAGCACTGCTCACAGTGACAAAAGGCTGTGCCAAAAAGCAGCAGTTTGTCCTCTGCGTGGATGTCACTCAGGATAATCCTGCTCAGGGATGCCTGCAGTTGTGTGGGACTGTCAGGGTGATGGGCTGAGCTGCAAAACACTACAGTCACCTCAGCCCTTGACCCTCTCAGGTGGCCATGAGGATCGGCTACCCACTGATGATCAAAGCAGCAGAAGGTGGCGGGGGCAAAGGCATCCGAAAAGTGGAGGCAGCAGAGGAATTTAGTGCCTGCTTCCGGCAGGTGAGAGGTGCTTGGAACCCCCATCCCTGTCCCCGTCCCATCCTGGCAGGGTCCTGCTCCCACCCGGGGCACCTCCCACTTCCTGCCAGAATTCTGCCTCCATGCTGGGATGAATTTCGGGGGATGATGCCTGAGCACGACCCTCTCCCCTGCCGCAGGTGCAGGCGGAGGCGCCCGGATCCCCGATTTTCCTGATGCGGCTGGCACAGCACGCACGGCACCTGGAGGTGCAGGTCCTGGCAGATGAGTATGGCAGCGCCATCTCCCTCTTCAGCCGCGACTGCTCCATCCAGCGCCGCCACCAGAAGATCATCGAGGAGGCGCCGGCCACCATCGCTGCCCCTGCCGTCACCGAAGTGATGGAGAAGGTAGGTGGCCTGATCTTGGGGGCAGCACGAGGTTTTAGTGGGAAACTGGGCTGGGCTTATTGGGGTTTTAAGGAAGGGAGGGACCCCTGAGTTGAGCAGGACTCCCTGTGCAGGGTGGTCGGGCACAGGAACAGCCTCCCCAGGGAAGCGGTCACAGCCCTAAGCCTGCCAGAGCCCACGGAGCATATGGACTTCCAGGCACGTGGTGGGGTTTTTGGGATGTCCTCTTCACAACCAGGAGTTGGATGCTGATCCTGCGGGTCTCTTCCAAGCCAGGATACCCCATGATTCCATGACCCAGGAGTTTCCCTCTCCCACAGTGCGCCGTCCGCCTGGCCCAGATGGTTGGGTACGTCAGTGCAGGCACCGTGGAGTATCTGTACGGGGAGGACGGGAGCTTCCACTTCCTGGAGCTGAACCCCCGGCTGCAGGTGGAGCACCCGTGCACGGAGATGGTGGCGGATGTGAACCTCCCGGCTGCCCAGCTGCAGGTACCTGCACACACAGGTCACCCCAGGAGTGTTAGAGGAGGCAATTTCGGGATTTAGGGAGAAGCGCTGGAGCCTGGCAGAGGGAAGCTGCCCCATATCCCAGCGTGGAGGGTGCAGGTGAAAGCAGTGTGGCAGCTTTCCTTCTCCTCTGGCTTCCCACTGGGAACTCTCCATTCAGACTCTCCGTCGGTGTCTCCCTGGCAGCTCAGGCCTTTGTCTCTCCTGCAGATTGCAATGGGCATCCCCTTGCACAGGATAAAAGACATCCGGGTGCTGTATGGGGAGAGCCCCTGGGGGGACACCCCCATCTGCTTCCACAGCCCCTCCAACCCCCCCATGCCCAGGGGCCACGTCATCGCTGCCCGCATCACCAGCGAGAACCCCGAGGAGGTGAGCTGGGGGCTGGGGTTGGGATCAGTGCAATCCATGGGGGTTCCCCTTCCCTGTCCTGCTGCAGGAGTCTCGATCCTGGTTCCTCCATCTCTGCTCTGTCTTGGCTCAGGGTTTCAAGCCCAGCTCGGGGACGGTGCAGGAGCTGAACTTCCGCAGCAGCAAGAATGTCTGGGGGTACTTCAGCGTGGCAGCAGCTGGGGGGCTGCATGAATTTGCTGATTCCCAGTTTGGACACTGCTTCTCATGGGGAGAGAACCGGGAGGAGGCCATCTCGTGAGTGTGGCAGGATGTGTTGGAGGGTGGGTGCTCTTGGGAAGAGTCACAATTGATGTGTGAGCTGGGAAAAGTGGTTTTTATCTGACAGGACCGGAACAGTGCTGCTGTTCTGAGCACCTGGCTGTCTGGCCAAAGCCAGAATTTTTTGGACTATGGTGGTGCTATGGCCTCAGTTCATCCGGCTTATCCTCAAGAACATGTAGTAGTGATCTGCTGAGCATTGCTTAGAGCCCATGAGCAGCAGTGTCCATGCAGGAGCTGAGCAGCAGTTTCATTCAGGGCTGTTTCATGGCCAGGTTGGATGGGGCTTGGAGTAACCTGGTCTAGTGGAAGGTGTCCCTGCCCTTGGCAGAGGGTGTAGCAAGAGACTTTTTAAGGTCCCTTTCAACCCAAACCATGCAGTGATTCTACTCTGTGCAGGTGCTGGGTGCTCAGGAGGTCATCACCTCAGGAGCTCATCGCCCCAGGCCCTGAAGCTCCCCAGTTCCCTCTGCTGACAGCCAAGTGCCACCTTCTCAGTCATTAATGGAGGGTTTTGCTCCCTAAAAGGAACATGGTGGTGGCCCTGAAGGAGCTGTCTATCCGTGGGGATTTCCGGACCACAGTGGAGTATCTGATCAAGCTGCTGGAGACAGAGAGCTTCCAGAACAACGAGATACACACGGGCTGGCTGGACCACCTGATCGCCGAGAAAGTGCAGGTGGGGGTGACCCCCTGGAGTCACCACTCCCCTTCCTCGGGGTAAGACCCAAACCCTGGCATTTTTGCCCCCACAGGCAGAGAAGCCGGACACGATGCTGGGGGTTGTCTGTGGTGCCCTGAACGTGGCAGATGCTGCTTTCAGGACGTGCATGACTGACTTCCTGCACACGCTGGAGAGGTACAGAGTGGGGGGCTGCCCGGGGGGGGGCTTAGCCGTGTGGGGGGCACCTTCCCATCAGACCAGGTTGCTCCAAGCCCCATCCAACCTGGCCTTGAGCACTTCCAGGATTGGGGCAGCCTCAATGGAGACCTGAGTGTTGTTCTTCTGGGACATCTTCCTTCCATTTTTGCTTTGCAAATTTAGTGACAGTAGCTCTGTGACAGGCAGGGACGGGGTTATCTGCTGTGGCTCACAGCTCTGGCTCCTCAGCTGACACTTTGTCTGGAGAGTGGGAAAGGCTTCCTGTGGCTGGGAAAACAGCTTTCAGGAGGAAGTGGCTTGGCTGCACAGCTTGCTTTTGTTGTTGAATATCAAGGTTATTCCTCCAGCCTTGGGGGACACCCGGGGCTCTCCCATGCACCTTATCTGAGTGTTTTCCAAGTGCCTGGCCCCCCTCCAGATCCCACTGGGCAAGGTGCTCACGTGGGTCACTTACAGCTGATACTTGTCCCCTCTGGTCACTGTCATGTCCTCTGTCCAGGAGGGAGCACTGCTGACATCCCACATGCTTGGAGAGGCTGGGAATGCCTTGGGGCCTGATCCCTCTGTTGTGTTTCAGGGGCCAGGTGCTGCCAGCAGCCTCCCTACTGAACATCGTTGATGTGGAGCTGATCCATGAGGGTGTGAAGTACATTCTGCAGGTGAGGGCAGGGCCGTGCTCCCCCCAGACCAGCAACAGCGCTTCCCAAGAGGTCAGGGACGTGCTCCTGTCCCAAGGGAGAAAAGTGAAATATATACTTTAAAAATGGGCAACATAAAAATGAGGTTAATAACCTCATAACTTCAATAACCTCACTTTATCTAGACAGACATTTTCATACACCCTGCTGTTTATTAAGGGACTTCCTCTTCTTGCTTTTAAACCCAGTTAGTTGAACTTCATGCAAAACTCCCTACTCACAATTAAAGTAGTAGGTGAGCTGTGTGCTGCACGAGCTCTGGGCTGTGAGTTAAACTAGCTCTGGGCTGGGAGTTGAGTTAAACCAACTCTGGGCTGTGTGTTAAACCAGCTCTGGGCTGTGAGTTAAACCAGCTCTGGCCTGAGTTGAAGCAGCTCCTCGGTGCAGCCTGAGGTTGTGCCTCCTGCCTTCCCAGCACAGCCTCATCCTGTGGCAGCAGCCGTTGCACTGAGTGTGGGGAGGTGCTCCCCGAGCCCCCAGCATCATTGTTGGGTGTGTTTTGGGCTTGCACTGAGGGGTCCCTTGCCTGCAGGTCGCCCGCCAGTCGCTGACCACGTACGTGGTCATCATGAACCGCACGCACATCGAGATCGACGTGCACCGGCTCAACGACGGGGGGCTGCTGCTCTCCTACGACGGCTGCAGCTACACCACCTACATGAAGGAGGAGATCGACAGGTACCCCCTGCCAGGGTCCCCATTTCGCCCCCCCCTCCCCGCCACTGATGGCCAGCAGCCGGCTGGTGACACCTTCCCTTCTCCTGTAGGTACCGGATCACCATCGGCAACAAGACGTGCACCTTCCAGAAGGAGAAGGACCCCACGGTGCTGCGCTCGCCCTCCGCGGGGAAGCTGCTGCAGTACATGGTGGAGGACGGCGGCCACGTGGACGAGGGGAAGGTTTTTGCGGAGATCGAGGTGAGCTTTGCAGAAGAGCTGGAGGAGCGGCGTTCAGCAAAGATGGAGCCCCGCAGCGTTGCCGTGATGCTCGTGGGATGTGCAGCCCGCGGGTGCTGCTGGCTCGCTGACGGTGTCCCCCTCCTCCCCAGGTGATGAAGATCATCATGACGCTGGCGGTGGAGGAGGCGGGGCGGCTGCGCTACATCAAGCGGCCGGGAGCGCTGCTGGAGGCCGGCTGTGTCATCGCCCGCCTCCAGCTCGATGATCCCTCCAAAGTGAAGCCTGTGAGTCTGCTGGGGGCCTGGCAGCCATGCTGCTGTCGCCTCCTACCCGCTCCCAGTCAGAGTCCTGGGAATTCTTCCCAAGGGACAAAAATGGAGGAGCTGCCCTTATGGGGCATCACAGTGATGGTCATGCCATGTCTTTGGGCGTTGCTGGGCTCAAGAGCTGCTCCACATGGGTTGCTCTGCTTACTTGGTGTTCAGGGGCTCATGTACCCCAAAAATGTGCTTTTATAGTACTAAAATCTCCGGGATTTTTGCATTATTTTCATGATGAGACACTGGCAGATCCACTATGCTGAATGCCAGGTGCTTCCTCTGTGTCTAACCCAAATCTGGCGGTTGTACTGTTTCCCTGGGGCAGCTGCCGCTCTCCAGGGCTCTGTCCCTGTCAACAAGGACAGTTCAACCTCCCTCTGCCCTCTCCAGGCACAGCCATTCACAGGGGGGCTCCCAGCTCAGCAGACCCTCCCCATCACTGGTGAGAAGCAGCACCAGGTTCTCCGCAACGTCCTGGACAACCTGACCAATGTCATGAACGGCTACTGCCTGCCCGAGCCCTACTTCAAAGCCAAGGTGGGTGCCAGGTGGCCCCAGGTGTCTCACCCAGTCGCCACAAGGGCAAGTCCAGCAGCACCAGCTTCTCCTCCTGCAGGTGAAGGAATGGGTGGCACAGCTGATGAAGACCCTGCGGGACCCTGCCCTGCCCCTGCTGGAGCTGCAGGAGATCATGACGAGCATTTCGGGAAGGATCCCGCTGGCTGTGGAGAAGTCCATCCGGAAGGTGATGGCGCAGTACGCCAGCAACATCACCTCCGTGCTCTGCCGCTTCCCCAGCCAGCAGGTGAGCGGCAGAGGGGCCTCACACGTCCTCTCAGCTGGAGCCAGTTGGGAGCTGCTGCCTGAATTTGTGCCACCAGGATTTTGTAACAAATTAAATAGTTGAGGGAAATAATGTGGAGGTTTATGTTTTCTGCGTTTGTTTGGTTTCGTGTGTGTATTCGCTATCATGTTTGCCTTTCTGTTTATGGTTATTTGTCGCTTTGCATTTTTCACTTTGGGGGGAAAAAAAAAACCCAAGAGGAAGGCTCTGGGTGGAGTAAGGAGAGGGGGAGCTGGCAGCTTTGTGCCCCTGAGCCACCCCAGACCCTGTCCCCTCTCCCCACAGATCGCCAACGTGCTGGACACGCACGCGGCCACGCTGCAGAGGAAGGCTGAGCGGGAGGTCTTCTTCATGAACACACAGAGCCTGGTGCAGCTGGTGCAGAGGTGAGCCCTGTGCTGTCTGTGACCCCCCTGTCATCCCAAGGGCACCTCCTCTCAGCTCAATAGGCTCTTTGTTCCCCAGGTACCGCAGCGGCATCCGGGGCTACATGAAGGCAGTGGTGCTGGACCTGCTCAGGCGCTACCTGCAAGTGGAGACACAGTTCCAGCATGGTGAGGGCTTGGGGCTCTCTGGGGGAGCTGCAGGGCTCTCTGGAGGAGCTGCAGGGCTCACCAGGCCCTGCCCCACAGCTCACTACGACAAGTGTGTTATCAGCCTGCGGGAGCAGTGCAAACCTGACATGACCCCCGTGCTAGAGAGCATCTTCTCCCACGCCCAGGTGGCCAAGAAGAACCAGCTGGTGATCATGTTAATTGTGAGTACAGCCTGTGCCTGAGACTCTGGGAACACAGGCTGGTGGCAGGGAAGAGCTGAGGCAGCCCCACATTGCTTGAAGTGTCCATTCCTGCCTCGTTATCCCTTTATTTTAGTTATCTCCCCTCTGTGGTGTTGTGTGACTACACTTGGGTCAAAGAGAGCCCATTTTAGTGCCTTGGGTCTTGTCCCCTTTGGCTGCATGGGGCTGGGGGTGCAGGATGAAGCCACCCCATCTGGGGCTGGGGTTGGGGATGAAGCCATCCCACACAGTGAGGAGCCTGAGCTGAGCCAAGGTGGTGTGACACTGCAGGACCAGCTGTGTGGCCGTGACCCCACGCTGACAGATGAGCTGACGACCATCCTCCATGAGCTGACACAGCTCAGCAAGACTGAGCACTCCAAAGTGGCACTGAGAGCCCGGCAGGTCAGCCAGCACCATGCAGTGCCATCCCATTCCTGTCCCCATCCCTGTTCCCCATGCTCCCAGCTCCTCTCTGCCCTGGCAGGTGCTCATTGCCTCTCACATGCCCTCCTACGAGCTGCGGCACAACCAGGTTGAGTCCATCTTCATCTCTGCTATCGACATGTACGGACACGAGTACTGCCCTGAGAACCTGAAGGTTTGGGAATTGTGTGTTTTTCCAGAGGGAATTTGGGTGGCTTCAGGGAGGGGCTCTGGCTGCAAGTGGTTTAATCTTAAAAATAGCTAAAAATCGCTCAAAGCTGTGCTGCACTGGCTGTGTGGAGCAGAGGAGAGGGTGCACCTCTGTGCTGCCAGTCCCTGTCTGTTGCTCCGTGCTCTGTTTGGCAGGGAACAGACGTGTGGATCCATATCTGGCTCTAGTGGTGTCCCCATGGTGGGCTGGGTGTTCCCTGGCCCCCTGGTGACCAGTCCCATTGAGGGACTCCCTGAATAGGGCAGGGAGGACTCACTTCATCCCTGCCCTAAATTCGGCTTTCTTCACGCAGAAACTGATCCTGTCGGAAACCTCCATCTTCGACGTGCTTCCCGTGTTCTTCTACCACACCAACGAGGTGGTGCGCATGGCAGCGCTGGAGGTGAGGGCTGGGGGGCACAGAGGGGGCCTGAGGGTGTCATGGGGGGCCCAGGGGTGGCAGGGGCACGGCAGTACCTCCTGTGTCCCCTCGCAGGTGTACGTGCGGCGGGGCTACATCGCCTACGAGCTGAACAGCCTGCAGCACCAGCAGCTCTCTGATGGCACCTGCCTCGTGGAGTTCCAGTTCATGCTGCCCTCCTCCCACCCCAACAGGTACAGAGGTCCCTCCCGCACACCTGTCCTGCTCCCCTGGACTCAGTTCTTTTCACAAAGCTGTCAAGCTTGTGTCATCCCCTCTGTGCAAAGCGGGGGCTGCCACCGCACTGTCCCTTTGCCAGTGGAGCGGGATGAGCCCTCTCTGGGTCAGGGTCCCCTGTGGGAGCTGTGTGGTCCCACGTGGTGCCTCCCCCAGAGCTGACACTTGCTCCCCCATGGCAGGATGTCCGTCCCTATCAGCGTCTCCAACCCTGACCTGGCCCGGCACAGCACCGAGCTCTTCATGGACAGCGGCTTTTCCCCCACCAGCCAGCGGATGGGAGTCATGGTGGCCTTCCGCAGATTTGAGGACTTCACCAGGTGAAGGGGTGCAAGGATGTGCCTGGCCAGTGTTTGTGCATTTTGGGTGCCACTGCAGTTGTTGAAGAGCAAAATGGGGTGGAAAAGCCACAAATGAGGGCAGCTGGGCAGTGCTAGAGGCAGCTCCTGTTCCCACCACGGCTGCAGATACTCAGTACACTTACCTTGTGGGGACATGAGGTGGCTTTTGGGGACATGGCACAGGTTAAACTCCTCTGCACACGAACATGGCAGAGCTTAGAGCTGCATTTCATGAGCTGTGGTTTTGCCGTGGGATGGTGGGGCCCATAGCTGGTACCTGTGTCCCTGTCACACTGTCACAGTGGGTCCCTGGCACTGTCCCTTCAGGCAGGGGGTGGGCACAACATGCTGGCTTGTGACCCCATCCCTGCTGTTTGGGCAGGAGCTTCGATGAGGTGATCTTGTGTTTTGCCAACTCTCCATCGGACAGCGAGCTCATCAGCGAGGCACAGGCCACCACCTACGATGAGGAGGACACCAAGGTGGGCATGAAGCTGCTGCTGATACCCCCAGGTGGTGCTGGGACAGCACTGAGGCTGCTGGCCAGGGTTGACTGTGAAGTTTTGTTGCCAGAACATCCGTGAGGAGCCAATCCACATCCTCAATGTCGCCCTCTGCTCAGCTGACCAGGTGGAAGATGAGAAGCTGGTGCCCATCTTCAGAGCCTTTGCCCAGTCCAAGGTCTGTTGCTGGGGCTGGATCCTCTTTTTGTAAACCCTGCAAGGCAGAACACTGTACCCCAAGGCACTGCCTCCTCTCCATGCAGCACAGCCCAAATTGCTGCAGCTTGGGTTTTATTGCTCCCTCAGTGGAGATGTTTAAGCTCTCATGACTGATGGCATCTTCTGTTTCTGTGTAGAAAAATATCCTTGTTGAATATGGTCTCCGGAGAATCACGTTCCTCATTGCCCAGCAGGTGAGTGCAGCTGAGCCTCTGACATCTATCTATAAATACCTTATAGATACAGCACTGAGTGATAGATGGACCCACTGTGCTTCAAGAGCTGGGAATTAATTAATGAGCAATCCAATGAGTGATTCATCCCCTGTATCATCCTTTATCCTGCTCATGTTTCCACTAACGTGGTTCCTGCAGAGCCACTCCATAGCTCTAAGCTGCCTTTAGAAGCCGTCACAGAGTAGAAGCCCAGAGTGGTTTGGGTAGGAAGGGACCTTCAGACTCATCCCGTTCCACTCCCTGACATGGGGTGGAACTCTCCACTGTCCCAGGTTACTCTAACCTCCATCCAACCTGGCCTTGGACACATCCAGGGATGGGGCAGCCACAGCTTCTCTGGGCAGCTTGTGCCAGGGCTTCACCACCCTCACGGAGAAGACTTTCTTCATAATATCCAATCTAACCAATCCCTCCCAGCCCTTTTCCCTTTGGAGGAGAGCAAAGCCCGCCAGGTTTTTTCTTTTTAATGGAGAATCAGAACAATCCTCTGCGGGCCAGGACTGTTCACGTTGTCTTCTCCCTCCCTTTTGCTACAGAGAGAATTCCCCAAGTTTTTCACGTTCAGAGCCAGGGACGAGGTAAGGTCCGGTGGGAGCGGTGCCGGCGCGGCGCCGGCCCGGCCCTGGCTCACGGCCGTGCCTGGCAGTTCGCAGAGGATCGGATCTACCGGCACCTGGAGCCGGCGCTCGCCTTCCAGCTGGAGCTGAGCCGCATGCGCAACTTCGACCTGACGGCCATCCCCTGTGCCAACCACAAGATGCACCTCTACCTGGGGGCTGCCAGGGTGCAGGCGGGCGCCGAGACCACCGACTACCGCTTCTTCATCCGCGCCATCGTGCGCCACTCCGACCTCATCACCAAGGCAGGCTGGCACGGGGGCCCCCGGGGACGCAGTGAGGGTGCAGGGGTGGCCTGGTCCCCGCTGAGCCACCTGGTCCATCACAGGAGGCTTCCTTCGAGTACCTGCAGAATGAGGGCGAGCGCCTGCTCCTGGAGGCCATGGATGAGCTGGAGGTGGCCTTCAACAACACCAACGTGCGCACGGACTGCAACCACATCTTCCTCAACTTCGTGCCCACTGTCATCATGGACCCCTCCAAGGTGTGTTTTCTTGGGGTCCTGCTTTCTCTGGAAAGGTTCCTCTGATTTAGGGATGGGAGGTTTTGTCATCCCACTGCACGGATGTGCAGCCACCCCCCATCATCTCTCCCTGTCCCCAGTGGAGAGGGTGGCTATCAGCACCAGGCCCAACCAGGAGGCATGGACAGAGGGAAAGGGCTCACCCAAAGCAAATCCAGAATGGCTGGGGTGGAGATGCAACAGGGCTGCTCCAGCCTTGGCACGGTGTTGTCCCTGGGGCCACCAACCCCTGCCTGTGCCATGCCCTGCGCAGATCGAGGAGTCGGTGCGCTCCATGGTGATGCGCTACGGCAGCCGCCTCTGGAAGCTCCGCGTGCTCCAGGCTGAGCTGAAGATCAACATCCGCCTGACGCCCACGGCCACCGCCATCCCCATCCGCCTCTTCCTCACCAACGAGTCTGGATATTACCTGGACATCAGCCTTTACAAGGAAGTGAGGGACCCTGGCACCGGCAGCGTGAGTAACCTCAGGGGTGGCTGCAAAAACCCAGCCACGGCTGCCCGAGCACTGCTGGCTCCGGCAGAGCTTTTGGTGGGGGGGGGGGGCTTCTGCAAAACTCCTTGTGCACCTGCAGTGCTGGTCTGGCCAGAGGCCCCAGACTTCCAACAGCATTCCCACAGCTGGATTGGTTTAATTCCTATCTGTATCCAGTTGGATTCCCTGGTGTGATACTTTGCTCCAAAATGTGTTGAATTCCATCCAGTTGGATTCCTTGGGGTGATGGTGGTGTGGAGCTGGGCAGTTTAGAGCACTGGAGGTGAAGGTTGCTGTTAGAGTGTCACTGGTACTGGCAGCACATCAGCGTGACAGTCCCCTCACTAGCAAAAAATGGGTGGAAAATCACCTTGGCCAAGCAGGGCTCAGCAGTGCTCCAGCAGAAGAGTCACCATGACGTCCAGGGCAGGCAAACCAACGCTCTGCTCTCCTCTGCAGATCATGTTCCAGTCGTATGGGGACAAGCAGGGGCCACAGCATGGGATGCTCATCAACACCCCCTATGTCACCAAGGACCTGCTTCAGGCCAAACGGTTCCAGGCCCAGTCCTTGGGCACCACCTACGTGTATGACTTCCCAGAGATGATCAGGCAGGTGAGTCTGGCTGAGCAAAGAGGCTCCAAATTACGGCGTTTGCTCTTCATCCTCATCCTCCCCAAATATTCCCACCTGAGGAAAAGGTCCCTCTCCTCAAGCTACCGAATGAGAGAACAAAAAGAGCCCAAGCCCCAATATTTTTGGTTGTGTGGAACATTTCTAAACCACTTCCTAGTTCTTGAAATTCCTGAAACTAGATGGTCTTTAAGGTCTCTTCCAAACCAAACCATTCCAAGCCACATGCTGTGTGTCTCCACAGGCTCTTTTCAAGCTGTGGGGCTCCTCGGATCTGTATCCCAAGGACATCTTGACCTACACTGAGCTGGTCCTGGATTCACAGGGGCACCTTGTGCAGATGAACAGGGTCCCTGGAGGGAACGAGGTAGCAGGGAATGATTTGGGAATTGGGCAGGGGAAGCAGGTGGGAATGGCAGGTGGCTCAGTCTGGCTGTGTTTAAAGCTTGGGAGATGCTCCTCAACCATTTTTTCTGCTGGTAAATGCCACCTGCAGCTCAGCCCTTGTGTCTCTTGGATGAGGCATTCAGTGCTCTGGTCTAGTTGACCAGGTGGTGATCGGTCAAACATTGGACTCAATGGTCTTGGAGGTCTTTTCCAACCCAGTTAATCTGTGATTCTGTAGGTGGCTCTGGGTTTCTGTGATTCTCTGGAGGATTCTGCCCTGTAACCTTGTGCTGTTTCGAGGCAGGTGGGGATGGTTGCTTTCAAAATGAAGATGAAGACCCCCGAGTACCCCAAAGGCCGGGAGATTGTGCTCATCTGCAACGACATCACGCACAAGATCGGCTCCTTTGGGCCTGAGGAGGACCTGGTGTTCCTGAGGGCCTCGGAGCTGGCGCGGGCCGAGGGCATCCCCCGCATCTACATCGCCGCCAACAGCGGCGCCCGCATCGGCTTTGCTGATGAGATCAAGCACATGTTCCAGGTGGCCTGGGTGGACCCAGCCGAGCCCTACAAGGTGTGTGGGCACCTCCCCTCCTGCAGCACGGGAATCAGCAGAGGGTTTATCTGGGGGAGGGATGACCACAGCTAAACTGGGATGTCAAACTGTGGGATCAGAGCAGGGGGTGAGGCCACACCTGCACCCAGCACCATGGGGATGGTTCCTTTGACTTCTCCCAGGTGGTGGAGCTGAAAGTGCCAGTGCTGGCATGGCTGCTTTGTCCAGTTTTGGTCCCTGAGCTGCTGCACAGCGTGGTTTGGGAAAGGGCCATGTCCCATGTGAGCATCTGTGTGTGGGGGCTTCACAACTCATCCTCCTTTCTTCTTGCAGGGGTTCAGGTACCTGTACCTGACTCCCCAGGACTACACGAGGATCAGCACCATGAACTCAGTGCGCTGTGAGCACGTGGAGGAAGGTGGTGAGTCCAGGTGAGTCCCATATCCCATGAGACACACAGAGTCACCCCAAGTTCTGCCCTATGTCCCACCAGGATGCAGCTCCCACCTCCTGGCTTGGCATCCTGCCAGGCACATCATGCAGGTTGAGTGCTTCCCACACCACAGCTCCACTTTCCCCACAGGTATGTCCTCCTGGACATCATTGGGAAGGACAATGGATTTGGGGTAGAAAACCTGAGAGCTGCTGGTACCATTGCTGGGGAGTCCTCCCGTGCCTACGACGAAATAGTGACCATCAGCATGGTACAGCTGGGGCCTTTACCCTCTCTGCTCCTCCCCTCTCTCCTGCTGGCTCTTAAGATCACCCTGGGAGGGGTAGCAGGATGCAACAAGGAGGCCAAGCCCTTCTCCAGGTGCTCATGGTCTGTGCTGCAGCCCCAGTGACCCCACGTGTCCCTGTGTGTGTGCCCAGGTGACCTGTCGTGCCATCGGGATCGGTGCCTACCTGGTGAGGTTGGGCCAGCGCGTCATCCAGGTGGAGAATTCCCACATTATCCTCACAGGTGTCACAGCTCTCAACAAGGTACCAGGCTTTGGCCCCGTGTCCTCCATGGCACTGTCCTTCCCACCCCTACCTGTGTGGGCTCCTTCCCTGTCCCATGGGAAGAGGTGGCAGCTCCCTGGTTATCACCTCGTGGAACCTCTCTGGAGGAGCCGCAGCTGTGCTGGTCTCACTGAGAATGTCCCCCCACAGCTTTTTGGTGTTGCTTTGGAGGCCAGGGAATTGCTCCTGGGGCAGGGTGGGATGGCAGAGGTGCCTTGGGACAGCTGGGATCCAGTCCAAGGGGCAGGACCCATCTCTGGGCAGAATCCCATTGGTTTGAGCTTAATTGAAACCTGGGTCACTCAACCTGTGCACTAAAGCAGGATCCCTTCACTTTAACATCAGCCTGGAAAGAGGTGGAAATTCAGCCTCAGCCCAGAGAGAATATGTCTGTGTAGAGGTTTGGGGTGACAAACAGAGCAAGGAAAAAGCTCCTGTGTCAGCAGCCCCATCTGCTTCCCTTGGGAACTCTGTCTAGGTGCTGGGACGGGAGGTTTACACATCCAACAACCAGCTGGGAGGAGTGCAGATCATGCACAACAACGGCGTTTCCCACGTCACTGTCCCAGATGACTTTGAGGGAGTCTACACCATCCTGCAGTGGCTCTCCTACATACCCAAGGTAGGAGGGTGCTGCAGGGTGGAGGTGGGGGATGTCACCCATACATGGCTGGTGACCTGCCCTCGGGGTCTCCCTTACAGGATAACCAGAGCCCAGTGCCTGTCACTGCCATAAGTGACCCTGTTGAAAGAGAAATAGATTTTGTCCCTTCGAAAGTCCCCTATGACCCCAGGTGGATGCTGGCAGGGAGACCCCATCCAAGTAAGTGAGGACAACCCGAGGCCTCTGCAGCACTGCTCCCAAGTGCATCCTGTAGGTGCAGAAGATGCACTTGGCTGTGGGTTGGTGCCCAGGAGCCCTTCAGTGCTCGCCCTTGCACCACTCCATGTTTTCCTGTGCTCTGCAGCTCTCAAGGGGACCTGGCAGAGCGGCTTCTTCGACCAGGGCAGCTTCATGGAGATCATGAAGCCGTGGGCTCAGACCGTGGTGGTTGGCAGAGCGAGGTACTGCTGGGAGCGGGGGGTGGAGCTGGGATCCTGCACTTGTGGCCATTCACCTTCCAGCCCTGGCTGTGGCACTGCTTTTGGGACATTGGAGAGGGAGCAGCTCTCTGGTGGGGCTGGGGTGGAGGGGAACTGGCCTTGCTGAGCCCACCCTGCCCTGCTGCAGGCTGGGAGGTCTCC
The DNA here is from genome assembly GCA_013400775.1 of Chaetops frenatus. Classification (NCBI taxonomy): domain Eukaryota; kingdom Metazoa; phylum Chordata; class Aves; order Passeriformes; family Picathartidae; genus Chaetops; species Chaetops frenatus. The sequence continues at coordinate 81,880 of VZTR01021045.1, read as the reverse complement.
CCGTGGGCGTCATCGCTGTTGAGACCCGCACCGTGGAGGTGACAATACCTGCCGACCCCGCCAACCTGGACTCAGAGGCAAAGGTGAGTGGGGTACAGATGAGGCCAGGTGGCATCTGAGAGGAGGGTGGAGGAGAGGGAAGGGGAATAGCTCAACGTGATTCTTTGGCATGTCTTGATTTTCCTTAATTCAGATGAAACCAAATGTGCTGGGCAGTTTGTTTTTTTCCAGCTGTTTCACACAGCATGCCAGGGGGAACTGGCACAGTCTCAGCTGCTCACTGTCTTTTCTAGATAATCCAGCAGGCTGGGCAGGTCTGGTTCCCAGACTCTGCTTTTAAGACAGCCCAGGCTATTCGGGACTTCAACCGGGAACACCTCCCACTGATGATCTTTGCCAACTGGAGAGGCTTCTCCAGCGGCATGAAAGGTACCCGTGCTTGGGATGCCCAGATTCCCGTGGTGTGACAAACCTGTGCCACCCCACAGGGTCCCGGAATGGCCCAGGGTCTGCACCACTCTGGGAAGTGAGGTTGAGCTGGGGAAGTCATGGGGCAGCTCAAGGCACAGGTCCCAGGGGTTGGTGGCTTCCTGCTTGGATGGTTTGGGTAGGGCGCTTCATCTCTCCCATGGAGAAGGTGGCTTTTGGCCAGCTGGGAGGTGGCTGGGGCAGTGGCAGCTGGGACACCCAGCCCCTGAGTCCCTTTGGCTTTCAGACATGTACGACCAGATGCTGAAGTTCGGCGCCTTCATCGTGGACAGCCTGCGGGACTTCAAGCAGCCTGTCCTGGTGTACATCCCCCCGCACGCGGAGCTGCGCGGCGGCTCCTGGGTGGTCATCGACTCCACCATCAACCCCCTGCACGTGGAGCTCTACGCCGACAAGGAGAGCAGGTCAGCACCCAGGCAGGACACCTGTGTGTGTCATCCAAAACATCTCTGTGTCATCCAAAGCACCTCTGTGTCATCCAAAGCACCTGTGTGTCATCCACAGCCTGTGTGTCATCCACATCTGGTCCTAGGATTTATTCTCCCACACAGACCAGTTCTTGCCTTACCAAACTTCCCTTTCAGGGGAGGCATTTTGGAGCCTGGGGGAACAGTGGAGATCAAGTTCAGGAAGAAGGATCTGGTGAAGACCATGAGAAGGATCGATACAGTTTATGCCAAGCTGGTGGAGCAGCTGGGTAAGGAAAAGGTGTTTTGGCTTTTTGACGTTGGTAGTGGCAAATTAAAACATGAAGGTTAAGCACTATGGTGGCAACCACAAGGAGTCCTTTAGGGTCTCTCTGGAACAATTTTTTATGTTTTTCCTGATGGTGGAGCTGAGAGGATGTGGTGGTACTTTAGAACACTTGTATCTCCTGGGAGCTCTGTCGGTGGGTTAAATGGGCCTGGAGTCTTCTCCCATGCTTTGAGATGAAGGATGGCTGTGGCCACAATAAATTGGTTCCTGATGCACTGGGAGCTCCCTGCCCCCGTGTCCCTCCAGCCTGCTACAAACACGGTCCCACAAAGTCCTTGCAAATGCCACCTCCCCTCTCCTGTGGCACTCTTGGTGGCCATGGCTTGTGTGGCACTGGTTTCAGTGTGCCGAGGAAGGAGCTGTGGCACTGGGCGTGGTGGCTGATGTGAGAGCACAGAGGGGACCCGGTGGTGGCATCGCTGGGGGCTGCTCAGCCCGCTGTGTCCCACAGGGACCCCCGATCTGTCGGAGGAGCAGCGCAGGGAGCTGGAGAAGCAGCTGAAGGCGCGGGAGGAGCTGCTGCTGCCCGTGTACCACCAGGTGGCCGTGCGCTTCGCCGACCTGCACGACACCCCGGGCCGCATGCAGGAGAAAGGGGTCATCACGGTGAGCCGGCCACAGGGGAGGGGCTCTGAGGGGACAAAGTCGAGGAAAAATCCCTTCCTGTGACAGCCCTGCCCCGGGGCTGCTCTCTGCCCTCCATCCCGCCGGAGCTTGGGAGCGAGCAGCCGCCGGCAAACCCAGGCTGTGCTCTGTTCCTGCAGGACATCCTGGAGTGGAAGAGCGCCCGCTCCTTCCTCTACTGGCGGCTGCGGCGGCTGCTGCTGGAGGAGGTGGTGAAGGGGGAGGTGCTGAAGGCCAACAGCGAGCTCAGCCACATCCACATCCAGTCCATGCTGCGGCGCTGGTTCATGGAGACGGAAGGAGCTGAAAAGGTACCCCCAGCCCCGGCTTCCTGCGGCACCTCCACAGCCAGGGAGATTTCACCTCACTCTCCCATCATTTAGTGGTGTCTCCACGTGTGATGGGAATATGTGAGGATGGGTGGTGAAGCAGCCCTGGGCTGGGGCTGGCTCTTCAAATCAGGTCACCCCAGCTGGGTGCTGGCGCTCAGCAATGACAAAGTGATCCCCAAATAAACATTTTCTAACATGGCAGGGCTTCCCAGGGCAAAAGTGGAGTCTTCAGCATTTGAGATGCTCTCGAATGACACACGCTGCTGTGCCTGCCTCAGGAACTAGGGCCTGCAAAGGAACCATGTTTTACCTTTTTGCATTTTAAATAATTTGCAAATAGCTACAGAACTGGAAGAAAAGTCCCCATGGCCTGGATTTGAGGCTCCAGGAGGAAAGGGGGGCTTGAGCTGTGCAGGCAGCAGGACCCCCCCTGCTCACGGTGCTGCTTTCCCCAGGGCTACCTCTGGGACAACAACCAGGTGGTGGTGGAGTGGCTGGAGAAGCACATGCAGGAGGAGGACGGCACCCAGTCGGCCATCAGGGAGAACATCAAGTACCTGAAGCGGGACTACATCCTCAAGCACATCCGCAGGTGAGTGCCTGTGGGAGCTGGGCTGAGGAGGGGAATGCTGATCCCTGCCATGGCAACAGCAGGTGGTGGACACCAGGCAGTTCTCACTTTGGCCTCTCAGGAAATTGCCCTGTGCCTTGCAGCTTGCTCCAGGCCAACCCCGAGCTGACCATGGACTGCATCGTGCAGATGGCTCAGCACATCACTGGGCCACAGAAGGCCCAGGTGGCCCATCTCCTGTCCAGGGTGGACACTGATGACCCCTCCTGAGATGGGCAATCACCACGGGGTAGGAGAAGCACCGGGACACAACCAGACCTCACCTGCCCACCCAGTTCCTCAGACTTTGAACTGAAGCCTTGGACTCTTGCTCATGTGCCTAAATAAAGGACACCTGTGCTTGTATTTTAAGGAGATGGTCTTGCCATCCATGCAGAGTCCCCTCTGGCGCTGGGGGTGCTGCCAGAGGGGCAGCTTGGCAGAAGATGAACTTGTCCCGAGCCAAGCTGGAATCTGGACTTGGAGCAGAACTTGGTTTTACAGAGAATCTAAAATGCTGTTTTAGTTGCCAGCCTTGGCCTTGGTCTTTCAAACAACCACCAGGTCAGACACATCTCATGAGACTGGACAGAGCTGGAGGCACAGACACCCTGGCCAGGGCCAGTGTCTGGCTGGGTTCAACCTGACCAGGCACCAACAAGGAATGAGAAGCAGCCTCCAAGTGATGCTTTACAGACCGTGAGGAGCAATTTCTGTCATTCTTCCCTTTGCTGGGAGGCAAAAGTAGATGTGACCATGAATAGATGACAGCCCAGGAAAGACCCAAGTGAGCTGATCTGGAAGCTGCTCCCATGGGAATGTCCAAGGATCCACCAGGGCTTGACTGACCTGACTGTTCCTCTCACCCATCTCATGTCCTTTCTGGTTCCTGGAGGATGGAGGGAGAATGGCTCCAGGTGCTCCTGCCCCTGTGACCTGGTTCCTCCTTGGAAGCAGCAGAGCCCCAGGGGATGCTGTCACCTACCTGGACCTGTACCCTGCTGCTCAGGTAGCCTTGGGTCATTTTGGTCATGGAAAGGAAATTTTAAGTTTTCCAGTGCCCTCTGGCTGTGTCATTTCCCCAGCACAGATTGACCTTGGGCTCAAAAGGAGGAGGTGGGATGGTGATGGAAGGTGGGACACCTGGCTCAAGTGCAGTGCTGGTATTGCCATGGGGTGAAAGGTGTTGGACACCTCCTGGGACTGGGCTGGGTATTGAGGGGTCCCACAGGGTCTGTGGGAGGGCTCCCTGTCCTGGAGTGGGGATGGGAAGGGTCTTGTGAGTCACTGCCTGGCTGGAAGGTGTCACTGCTGACCAAGCAATAAAGTGAGCTCAGCTCCCAGGGAACTCCCTGGCCTCTGTGTCTTCTGTCATTGTCCTGAGCAGGGCCTGGTGCCTCTGGCACTGGGCAGCCCCTTCCCTGTGGCACAAAACCTGTTTGGGGGTAGGGCAGCTCTGAGCATCCCTCCTGCCAGCCCCTGTCCCCACTCCAGAGCTTTTTCCAGGCATTTCAGAACAGGTTGACAACATGGAGGAAGATACTTCTAAACTCTTACTCTCCTGGAGGATTTTGAACCAAAGATCCACCTTCAGCTTGGCCATAGGGTCTGTAAAGGGAATGAAACCTGGGGAAGCCCAGCATGACACCACAGGAGATACCCCAGTGACACCAGAGCAGGCACCACACAGCACACCCAGAATGCCCCGAGGTGTGTAGTGCTAAGAAATATTTATTTAAAAAAAGCAAAGACATCGTAGGTGACACCAGTCACAGCAAAGGATCATTAATCACATTTGTCCTTGGACAATAAATTATGACATGGAGCATCGTGGTGCCCTTTGGAAGAGGTTGCCATGGAGGGATGTGCGGGGAGGATACAGGCACAGATGTTTCCAAGCCCCTGATCTTCATATTTTCAAGCAAGAAAGTGCCCTTTCTGGGGCCACTCCAGCATCCTGCACCCTCCAGCTTTAATCCATGGATGGGTGTGGGAGAGAAAAGCCTGGGAGCACCTGGATACAGCACCGGGAAATTCTCTGGATGCACAGGAACAGACAAAACCCAAGATATAAATATCACTTTTTGCTCACAGAGGTATAAGTAGACTAAATGCTGAATTGCAACATATTTCAGATGCTTCATCACATTATTTGCAATGTATGTTAACAAGTACCAAGCAGGGTTTGAAATTTTTTTTTAAAAGCTACATTAGAAGCAGGGTTTTTTTAGTTAATTAGCAAAGACTATTATGAAAGGTACAGTGACAATATTTGGTCTCTGAATTTTTTAAAAAGCATGAGTTTCACAGTATCAAAAGTGCTTATTAAAGAAATGTAGTGTAAAAGCTGGTAAGATGGTTGTGGTTCTGATGATGAATAATTTAGTGACTGTAAAACAGGTTACTGCAGCATTATACAAATTGAACAGTGCTCAGTTCACATAATTTCTTTTCATAACAATAAATATAAATAAATTTACAAATAGTAATACTGCCTAGCACAAGAATAGACAGAAGCACAATACACAAGACTATAAACAAATCTATTTTTTTTTAAAAATCCTAAAAATTGGCATAATTCCTAAAATCCTCTAGCCAGTGATCAGTTTAATAGTTCAGTAGTACCACTTCCTTCAAGGGTGAGGACTTTTACAAAACTAGATATAACAGTGGTCTGCTAGGGAGGTGAGTTTTCCTTTTTAGTGGTTTTGCTCCTTTTTTCCTACCTCCTAACAATAAATTAACAACAGTTACGTCAGAAAAGTGTTAGTGGTGCAAAAGTCTCCAGGAACCGGGGGAGGTCTTTGTCCAATTTGGCAAATTAAGAAAAAGAATGACACACCAGGGGCACAATCAACCAACCTCTGGGGCTGGCCTGCCCCTTGGCTCGTGGTGGCTCCTGTGACACAGCAGCTCCACCACGGTGTGGAATAAATTTAATTCCCTTAANTTTTTTTTTTTTTTTAGCTCAGCTACATTCCAGTGAAAGTTCCTGCTGCCTTCCAGGTCCTTCTGGAGAGCTCCCCAGTCCCACAACACAAGTGTCCGTGCCCTTGCCATGGGGGAAAGTGGTTCTACCAGTCCCAGCTTGATTTATTTTGGCCTCACACTCTGGAAGCAGCCAAGGCACCCCAAAGCGGGACGAGCCCTTGGAGCTTCCCGGTCAGATTTTAACCGCGGGGAAGAACCGTCCCTCAGGATCCGTGGAACGGTGCCAAGCTCAGAGCAGAGGGATGGGTTTGTTGCCTTGGGGGTTCATGTACTGAGCAGCTGCCACATTGTCCAGGGTGGTGTAGGTGGTGTAAAGGCCAGTGACCTGCAGGTCGGAGAAGGAGCGGTCGCTGCCGCCAGACGCGGGCGTGAGGCCGGGCGTGCCCAGCTCGCAGTCGGAGAGATGCAGGGGGGAGTTGCTGAAGGCACCCAGGGTGTCCAGGCTGAAGCTGTCGTCTTTCATCTCCTCCCAAATGTTCCCTGGAAAAGATGGAGTCCTGCTCACAGCAGCACATTCCCCCACCCCCCGGGCTCTGGGACTAGAGGGCTTCACTTGCTGCTCGAGGGTTGGGACCACTGTGGTGCAAGGGCAGCAAGTGTGTTCTGTTCCCCTCATATCCTGGGATTCCAGACCTTTCTGGGCAGCAAGTGTGTCTGATCCCCCCACATCCTGTGATTCCAGACTTTTCTGGGCAGCGTGTCTGATCCCCCCCACATCCTGTGATTNGTGCAAGGGCAGCAAGTGTGTTCTGTTCCCCTCATATCCTGGGATTCCAGACCTTTCTGGGCAGCAAGTGTGTCTGATCCCCCCACATCCTGTGATTCCAGACTTTTCTGGGCAGCGTGTCTGATCCCCCCCACATCCTGTGATTCCAGACTTTTCTGGGCAGCAAGTGTGTCTGGTCCCCCCAAATCCTGTGATTCCAGACCTTTCTGGGCAGCAAGTGTGTCTGATCCCCCCACATCCTGTGATTCCAGACTTTTCTGGGCAGCAAGTTTGTCTATTTCCCCAAATCCTGTGCTTCCAGACCTTTCCAGACAGCACCTCTCTACCTGTGCTGACCAGACACCCAGGACCACGTCAGGCATTCCTACAAACAAGGGAAGTTCTCCTTGCACAGAAGGAGAACCCCAAGGCACAATCAGAGCTCTGGTTTCCCAGGGACAGGGAGATGTGGTGCCCCAAATCCAGCTGGTTGGACACCCCTGCTTCCACCCCCTGCAGTGGCTGCACTGGAGCCAGGAAGGTGCTTTGCTGTCCCCACCTGGCACAGGGACAAAATCCAGGAGGTCACCTTGCAAATGTCAACACCCAGCACCAGATCTTAGCTCAGAACATCCCACTGAGGATTCAGTGACAACACAGCCACAAACCCCAGCTCTGCCCTTCCCCCGGTGCCTTCCCCAGTACCTTGCAGTGCGAAATCCATAATGCTGGGATCCAGGGCATCCACCTCCGTGCTCATGTCCACCGCCACGTTCGGGAAGTCCGGGGCCCGTCCCACGGGGTGGTGGGGCAGGGGGCTGTGGCTGATGTCAGGCAGGGTGTGCAGAGGAGGCGTTTGTGCAGGTGCTGGCGAGTTGGGGGCGAGGCGAGCCTGGGTCTGGAGCTGGTGGTGCAGGGGCAGGGACTGCAGGGACAGCGTCATGATGGGCTGGGGCTGGAGCTGGGACACGGAGATGCGGCCCAGGGGCGGCCCCTCGGGCTCTGCCTGCTTGCTGGGCCGCCTGCAGCTCTCGGGTCTGTCGGTGATCAGCTTGTCCAGCTCCTCTGCCCGTTCCGAGGAGGAAAAGAGATGCTTGAACCCATTTGGTCAAAGCGCAGCCACGCCCTTGTGCTGCGAACTGACCGTTCGCGTGTGAGACCCAGCACAGGCTGTGACCGCGCAGGGAGCAAAGAAATGCCACCAAATTCCTTCCTTCCCCAAATCCACTTCCGTGGTTTTCCCTGACTGAACTAAAGAAATGACCGTGAAACTGGGGAGCAGCCCAGCCACCCCTGAGGGCTGCTCAACCCCAGCTGCAGAACTCTGTGCTCCGAGGAACACCCAGAGTTCTGCTTATCTCCCAAATAAGTGCAAAAAAACTCCTGACTGTTTCAGTGACACTTTTGCTCTTAGAAAAAAATAATATGTAATTTACCAGTGATTGCATGTTACTGATTTTGTAGCAAAAAAACCTCCAGTTGATTTTGTCAATACTGAGCTCCTGAGAGCTTCCAAAACATGTTTCTTTATAAATAAGAAACTTTATAAATGAGAAATTTTATAAATAAAAGGGGGGGAGGAAAAATAAATAAATAAGGAAAAATTACAAATAAATAATACAAATAAATAATACAAATAAATAATACAAATAAATAAATACAATAAATATGTATTTATAATAATACATAAAAGAAATAATTATAACTCCTCTTTTATAAATAAGAAAATGCCTCAGGAAAGGGAGAGTTTGGCAGCACAACAGGCAGGAAACAGCATTAAAACGCTGCTTTAGGAGAAGTGCATTGAAATGTGACTCGATATTAAAACATTCCTACAAAGAGTAACCCTGGAGGCCGCGGAGCCCTGGCAGGGACCCGCGGGATGGGATGCGGGATCCCAGCCCTACCTGGGTTAGCCATGCTCCTGTGAATAGCAGCCAAATCCTTCCTCTTCCACTTCTGCATCTCCTCCTCCATCTTGTCGATCTTGGCGGGGTTGAGGGCCCACAGGCAGCCCTTGCGGGAGGTGCCGCTCAGTTTGTTCTCCACCTTCTCAAAGCACTTGTTCAGGGAGAGGTTGTGGCGCACGGAATTCTTCCACCCATCAGGGGCCGTCTGCAAAGCGGGGGGCAGGAAAGGGTTAATGGGAAAGGGGGAATGTGGCACTTCCAGCCCGGGGAACTGCTCAGGTACCTTGAAGTAGGGGAAGTGCTCCTTCATGAAGCTGTAGATCTCGCTCACGGGCAGGCTCCCGGTCTTGCTGTTCTTCAGCGCCATGGCGATCAAACAGCTGCGGGCGGGGAAAGCCGGGAGTGGCTTGGAACCGTGGGGTGGCTTGGGTGGGAAGGGAGCTTAGAGCTCGTCCAGTTACACCCCCTGCCACCTCCCACTGTCCCAGGTTGCTCCAAGCCACGTCCAACCTGGCCTTGGACACTTCCACGGCTTCTCTGGGCAGCCTGTGCTGGGGCCTCCTCACCCTCACGGGGAGCAACTCCTTCCCAGTGTCCCACCTAACCCTGCCCTCTGGCCGTGAGCAGCCGTTCCCCCTGTCCTGTCACTCCACGCCTTCTTCTGGCCTACTGACCTTGGGCCTCTTCAGGCACAAACAGCTGGGATCCCGGGATTTCTGTTCCCAAGGGTTCAGAAGTCACAGAATCCCAGGATAAGCTGAGTTGGATCCACAAGGATCATTGAGTCCACCCCCAAGAGTCACACCACGTTCCCAAAAGGATTGTCCAAACCCTTCTTGGGCTCTGCCAGGCCTGAGGCTGTGACCACTTCCCTGTGATCCTCAGATTTTACTCTACTCTGCTAC
>VZTR01021045.1:0-58227 GCA_013400775.1 Chaetops frenatus | reverse complement strand
CCCGATGCCCGGGGCTCAGTGCCCGGTACCGGGTGCCCGATATCCAGTGCTCGGTGCCCGGGGCTCAGTGCCCGGTACCCGGTGCCCCGCTCAGCACTGCGGGAAGCGGAGCGGAGGCAGCGGCCGGAGCCGCCTTTCCCTGCCTGTCCCTGCCCGCCGCCGGTGCCGGGATGGCCGCGGGAAGGGAACGGAGCCGGGGCAGCCCCGGGCAGGCACTGCCCGCTCTGAGCCTCAGCGCCGCGGGAGGTGAGGGATGAGGATGGGAGGGATGAGGATGAGAGGGATGAGGATGAGAGGGATGAGGATGGGAGGGATGAGGATGGGAGGGATGAGGATGGGAAGGATGAGGATGGGAGGGTGCCGAGGCCCTGGCACAGGGTGCCCGGAGAAGCTGTGGCTGCCCCATCCCTGGAAGTGTCCAAGGCCAGGTTGGACGGGGCTTGGAGCAACCTGGTAGAAGAAATGGATTCATTCGTTTTGAGCACCGTAATTCTGCCTCCTCTTTCATCGGAGGATTTTAAAGCACGGTTCAGCCGTCAGAGAGTGAAGCCTGATGATAATGACATGAATTTGGGACAGTGTTACCTCCAAGTACCAGAAAAACATGGATCAAACAGCTGAGCCAAGGTCAAATCCGACACCAGCAGAGATCCAGACCCAGAAAATACTGGCTTGGACTGTCCAGGTCTTTTCTTGAGACCACATTTTTCTTCCTATATGCCCATCATAAAAACAGGGACCAAGTCAGGAAGGTGGCCTTTGAGTAGAGGCAGTTTGAAGTCAGTGATAACACCAGGTCCTTTGGGCTCTGCCCAGCAAAGCTGAAATGTGGAAATACTCCCAATATCCTTGCACAACAAAAACCCAGGAGATCCATGATAAATGTATTTCCTTGTGCTGGCCAGCTTCCCACGGGGTATGGAGGGGATGAAGAGTGAAGGCAGATCTTTTTTTCTGCTCTTAATGAGAATCTGTTCACTTTGATGAGCATCACATCTCTCTCTGTTAATGGCCGTCAATAGAAGTGGAGATTAATCAATACTTCTATAAATTAACGCCTTTATCAGGCACCTCTGGAGAGCTGAAGTAAGAGGAAAACCCGCAGTACTGGCAGAGCCTAAGGCATGGGGTTTGCCCAGTGGCAAGTGTCCCCTTAATTACAGGTTGCATTAATTAACGTTGGGCTGCAAGAGGTCACCTCACAGCCGTCGTATCCTTACCTTGCAATTAAAAAAAAAAAAAAAAAAAACCAAACAAAACAAAAGAAAAAAAAAACCAAAAAAAAAGCAAAAAAACAAACAAACAAAAACCCAAACACTTAAAAGATGCCCTCCTCGAGCTGAGTATTTGCAGGAGGGGTGAGGAGAAAACACAACCTTTCAGATCCCTCCAGGTCTCCTCGGAGCCCGTTCCAGCTCGGCTGTGCTGAGCTTTTCCCCCCGGCTGTTTTCCTCGCACGGAGCCCATTCCTGGCACGGGCCGGTTTCCCCACAAGGGAGGTTTGCAAACCCTGGAAGGGCAGGATTGCACCACCAAAGGGGTGGCTCCCACCCCCGCTTCGCTGGCTGGGGGAGCTTAACCTGCCAGGCCGGGGAGAGAGGGATAAAGGGCTCAGTGCTCCAGAACTCCTGCAGGAGCAAGTTCCAGCAAGGGAAAATTCCGGTTAAACCGCTGCGAGGAGCGTTTCCACAAAGGAGGGGAGCCCAACCCTGCAAGGGGCCCGGGGAGGTGTTGGGTCCCTGCCCTTGGGCAGGACAGAGCTCCGAGGGATTCATGGAACCACAGGGGCGGTGTGGTTTGGAAGGGACCTTAGAACTCACCTCCTTTCAGCCCCTTCCACAGCCCTGGATCGGCAGCTGTCCCACGTCTCCCACCAGGCCGGTTCTGAGATGGAGTCGCAGGAGAGCTGCAGGCTGGTGGTTGGACTTTAATAAAAAAAAACCAAAAAACAAAAAACAAAACAAAAAAAAAAACCTGGTGTAGTTTTTTTTCCCTCGTTTTCGGTGTTTTCTCAGCAGTCCCCGTTAGGCTGGAGAAACGCTGCTGTCCACGGGAATGGCATGGAAAGGAATATTTGTGTGTGTCGTCTCCTGGTATCCGTCAGCTCTGCTCCTGTCTGGGATTTAAAACACGAGAACAACGAGATACGGACAATTTCTGGTTTTATTTGAAGCCTTATCTCAGTTAAGGAATAGTTCAAATTCACCTGTCGCAACTGAAGTTGCTTTCCCAGTGAATACTAGCAGAGAAATGTGCATTAGGCATTTCTGTTGATCCAATTTCTGTCTCATTTATTCGATGGTGTGAAAAACCACACATGGCCTTTACATTAACAATGTTCAGCAATTAACTTCTCCCTTTTTTTGGACCAATGACTTTGTAGCAAGCAAATAATGCAATAGAAGAATAGAGGTAAAATAGGGATTTGGTTTTCAAAGGCATTAATTTTCTTGTGTGTGAATTTATCCTAAAACATCTTTAATTTGTGTAAATTTTCTTTTAAACCACAGGAATTTCTTTTGGATGACAAACTGAATTCATTTTGCTACCAGCTGAGGTCATCATAAAACAAGTTTGGTTTATTTTCCACACTCTCCACTGATTTAGGAGAAAAGATGAAGGGAAAAAAGAGAGAGAGAGTTGAGAAACTCTCCAAAGCAGAGATTGATGAGAACTCTGTGAAGATTTTGGTGACTTATGTGGGGTCAGGCTGGAAAATCCAAATATTTCCCCCACCTCAGGCAGTTTGAACTGGGACCTGTGGTTTTTTGTGGTGAACCCAGAACGGCTGAAAAGCAGCTTCATGTTTATTCATCACTGTTTAGTGTGAAAGGACATCGGTGTGTCCTGACCCTGGATCTTCCTACACCCTCACTTGGCTTTTTGTTCTGATTATGGTTTTCAACCCTCTCCTCCAGAGTATCTAAAACATGTGGGGGAAATGCTGATGTGAATTCAGCTCAAAAAGCATTTAGTGCTTCCTAGAGAGGAATGATTTCCTTGCACACTTCCAGCCAGCTTTGTTTTGTGGGAAAGATTGGATTTTTGAACTCCTCCTTTATTTACCCAGTGCCTTCACCATTTATCCCTCCAGTCCCCTCCCTGCAGAAGTGAAATTTTCTATTTTCATTTTAAACTGCAACTTCATCACTCGGATTCCTGGTCCCTGATGGAGGTGGGAATTTGATTACACTTCACCCCCTTTCCAGTGCCCAGATTTGGGGTTATACCCTCACCCCCAGCAACTAAAAGCAGCCCTTCCCTTTACCCACAGGCTCTTTTCCCAGGATTTGTGCATTCATTTGGGAATGAAAATGTGCAAATGGATTCTGTCCAAGCCACTGGAAACACAGGAAACTCTACGAGCTCCCTCCTTTTATCCCCCTTGCAAAAGCACCGACCGTTTGTTTTATTTCGGGATACTGTATCCTAACAAATTATCCTTAAAAATCATTTGGTGTGAAATTGCAGATTAATCCCACCGGGATGGGGGGTTTAGCCCTCGTCTGGCCACTCGGGAGCACACAGATGGTGGCTGGGAGTGTGACAAAAGGCACAATCCCTGATTACATGCATGGATGTAACGGACAGAAAGCTTTTCCTCATGGCCAAGGTGAGGAAAACACCGGAGGTCCTGGAGCCTGGCTCCTGCTGGGAGAGCTGCCCTGGAAAATCTGCTCTGGAAAAGTTTTGCAGTGTCTCCCAAACAAAGGCAAACCTGCTCTGACTCCCTTTAAAATCCCATTTTTACTCCCTAAGGCCATTACTACAGTTCTTATTCTTTTCTTTTTTTCTTGTTGTTGTTGTTTTGTTTTGTTGAATCTTTAGGCAACCAACAAACGAGGATTCCTTTCGGAGTCTGGCAGCTTCTTGTTCCCAAAATTAATTCTCTCTATCCCACAGGGGAAATGCTGTCCTGCTCAGGAAGCACTGGAAGTCTGGCCTGGAGGAAATTAATCTTTATCCTCGTGAAATGACGTTTACAGCCCTGAAATTCCAACTGCCAGCCTGAGCAGCTCTCTGATTTTAATGTCAAATTGTTCTTACTCGGGAGCAAAGCCCAGCATGCTGCTTGTTCCTGCTGGGAATTCAGGTGTGTGAGTACAATGCCCCATCCCTGGAAGTGCCCAGTGGGGGTGGATGCAGCTTGGAGCAGCCTGGGATAGTGGGAGGTGTCCCTGCCCAGGGCAGGGGTGGAACATGAGGAGATTTAAGTCCCTTCCAACCCAAATCGTCCTGGTGGGATTCCATGATCTGCCTGGAAAGCTGGGCCTGGGGGCTTCTAAATGCCCCTGCAAGAGAAATCCTGCAGGGCCAGGGTTGTGCTTTAAGAGCTGGCAGGACCCCAAACCCAGCCCACAAAGACACACAAAGCCTGGCAATATATTTGTTATTTAGCCAGCTAAACCTAAGCTTAGCACAATTTTTACCTCTGTGAGTGAACAACAAGAATATTTTGCCCCGATTTACGTCCAACCTGGGGCAAAATGAGTTCATAGGTGCTATAATTGTGCAGTGGTTATTGTATACAATAATATGAAGCCATTAAATTAGAACAAATCTGTCTATTATGTCAGCATAGAATTAATACTTTTATTTTGCATTTAGAGGACAAAATACTTTTGAAATTTTCTTCTTTTTTCCCCCAAAACAGAGGGAAATCCATATGCTGTTGGCTGATGGATGTAACTTATAATTTAGTTTGTCATTGGAAGAGACAACTTCAGAGCACACAAAATTGTCACTTCTGATCTCTTTATTGCTCTTTTGTAGCCTGTGGTTTATTTACAGCTGAGGAACCATCCTGTGTAGGTCTCACTTATTCTTTTATTACAGTAATGAGCTTTTCCCTAATTAATATCCCTTGTTTTTTCAGGAAATCCCCATGGATTTTGTTGTGCAGATAATGGCAATCAGTGCTTTTTTTTGTACCTGTGCTCACATGAAGTTTTTTCTCTTTGTAGGTGAAAAGTAAAGAAGAGGGGGGGGAAAGGGAGATTTTGGAGCTCTTTCGTTTCATCTTTGGGCAAACGCACAACTTTTTGTGTTGTAGGAGCAATGAATGTTCAGTGACTACGGAAATATTTTGGGAAATTCATCCCTGAGGGCTCAGGGAATGGAAAACCCAATCAGCTGCTGCACCCAGAGCTGCAGCACAACTTCCAGAGAGCCCGTTCTGCTTCCCAGCAAGGGAATCCCATTGGGAATTCCCAAGGGACATGGGTGGTCTGGCCACGTTTAAATCGACATTTCTTACACAGGAACACAGGGAGGACAGGGAATGCCAAAGTCTGGTTTGGGATTGGAAATGGAGCAGAACTCAAGGCTCCTGATGGCATCAGGGTTATCAGCCACGGCTGGAGATGCTCAGGTAGAACATTCTTCAAGGTTTTTGGGGGAAAGGGGTCAGTGAGAAACACAATTTTTTCTTGGTCTGTGTTTCTGCAATATTTTCAGCCTATCACGTTGTATCTCAAATAAAAACCTGCACCCCACAGGATGTCAGAGTGACACCCAAAAGTGTAAAGCCCAAACTCAGTCTGGTAGATCCTTCCAGAAGGGACACAAGGTTTGATTTCCATTTTCTTCCTGGTTTCTGTAAGCCTTTGGTGAATACATACCTGCTTCTGCCCATGCATCATCCCTCACAAAAGAGGGGTATCATCCCTACTTTCCTGCCAGGCCTTCCAGAGTGTTGGGTGTTTTTTGGGATTCCCAAGGGCTTGTGTGGCTGTAACCATTCCCTGGAATGGAAGCATCCATCAGGATCCAGCAGTGACCATCCCTCTGGAGCCAGTGAGAGCACCCACGTGAGCAAAGAGGAGCCTGTGAAACATTTTTCTGAGGTTTTAAAGAGTGGAAAGTTAAGGTGCCTTCTCTTAATAAGGCCAAATTAACAGAATCAAGAAATCTTCGGCTCCGTTATGAGCAGCTCCTCCTGCCCCCCTCGGCAGCTCTGGCCTCACCAGCCCCACCATTTAGTGAATATTGTTTCCTGCTTCCATGACACACAAGTCTAATTAAACCATTTCTGCACCTTCCCTGGCCATAACTCTTCATTCCAGTAATTGGGAGACACCCCAGTACAGAACACGCTGCTTCATCAGCTTTTAGGCGACGAGACTTAAAACTAACATTTTCAAAAGCATTTCATGGTTTGAAAGAATGGTCAATTAACCTTCAGTTTCCTGGGGGGAACCCTGCAAAGAACTGTCAACAGTTCAGTTCAGAGAGATTTGTCCAGTGACCTACAAGGCCACGAAGTTCACGAATGCATGGAACGGTGTCATCATGGATTTGTCCCCTGGGTTACTGTCACAAGAGAATAAACTGATTTTTCTGCTACAGTAACAAGTGACCAAGGGGGCGACAGGACGACCCCGGTGCTTCCCTGGGCTCCTGGGCAAAAGCAGGGCCACTCAGCAGGGAAAAAACCCCCCCTGGTATCTTCAGGATGAATTATGTGTCTCTTTCTCTTCCTCCCGTAAGGTTCTTTTTTAATCAGAGGAGCCCTGGGCAGGGGGAAGGGGGGAAGGGGATTCCTCGGCTGCCTGCTGGGTTTCTTTGTATTTGGAATTCTCTGCGAATGGCAGCGTAAGATAAACGTCTGATTATTGTGGTGGTGACAGTCTTCAGATTTAAGTGATAGCAACATCTCCCTCCTTACAGCAAATTAAGGGCTTTCTGTGCAGGGGTGGGGATCGGTTCCGGGGTGCACCTGCTGGAGGAACCCCTTCCCAGCCTTCCGGAGAGGTCTCACCACCAGGTTGATTTTACTGTGAGATTCCGAAGGAAACAGGAGTCTGCTCCCGGCCACTGAAGGTAAAATAATCTCTGGCTTCACGAGGGAGGCAGAATTAACCGTGGATTAAGTTATCTTCTATGGAGGGTTTGATACGTGGAAATTCAGGCCTTTGGCTCTGCTTTTACTTCAGTGCTCTGTAAACACGGTGCCATTTCAGAAGCTGCATGGAAAAATTGATTTTATTTTCTTCTACTCGTCGTCAACACGTTTTCCTTGGCCAACCTGACAAATCCCTACCTTAAATCTGATTTTCCTGGCTGTTGCCATTTTGCCACACCCGTGGCACACAAGGCCAGGGTTGTTGCTCCGTGACTGGAACTGTCTGTAAGTGCAGCTTAAAATATTTCAGTTGATTCTATGTAATGCTCCAAACTTAATATTTTAAGATATGAAGCAATCAGGAGGGTTTTCTTAAGGACACACATCCTTGTACTTAGAGAATCCCAGAATGGTTTGGGTTGGAAGGGATCTTAAAGCTCCTCCAGGGACACCTCCCACTGTCCCAGGCTGCTCCAAGCCCTGTCCAACCTGGCCTTGGACACTTCCAGGGATGGGGCATTGTACTCACACACCTGAATTCCCACCTGGAACACTCAGCTGTGGATCCCTGGAGCAGTTCTTACACTGAGCTCAAATATCAGAATTCTCCAGATCCCAGGTGCTGCATGACAGGAGCTGGGTATCCTTCAGAGGAAATGGAGACATCTTTGTAGTGATTTTTAAAAACTAGATCATATCTAAGGGTGGTAATTGACACCTAATCCCTGTTTTTCTGAGTTTTACACTGGGGCAGAGTTGTGGCTCAGGCTCCAAAGCTCTCCCTGCCCGTGGTGATTCCCATCTGAGCACATCCGTCGGGGCAAGTCAGGAAGGTTTTCCCCCAGACCTGGGGTGAGTGTCTGCCAGAGCCCTCAAACCTGATAAAACCCTGCAGGAAGGGAGTAACACTGATCCTGTGTTTTACCAGTGACCCTTTGCTGTATTTCAGCACCGCCACATTTGCCCTTCTGTGTTCCCTCACGAGGTTCTTGGTGGGCGAAAAGGGAAGGACGAGGAGAAACAACGGCTCTAATTAGAAATTTACCCTTTTTCTTTTCTTTTTTTTTCAGAACAGCTGGGGAGAAGCCCAGACTCCCCCAACACGTTCTTTCCCTCCTCAGAAGCCCCAGAGCAGAGATTTAAATTCAAAGCATGACTTTGCAGGCTGGGCTGCACCAGGGCTGGGGGGAGGAGGGGAGCAGGGATGAGGGGCCGCGGGCGCGGTGCGCGAGCAGCGTTGGACATGGAGAGAGATATCATTAGATTAAAAAAAGTGTCTTCCCACACAAACAAAAGGAGAGGCCCGGTGGGAGCGCCGGGGTTGCCCAGCACAAGCTCCAGAGGCACTGCTGGCTGGGACAGCAGCTGGGCAGGCAAGGGCAGGGTCCCGTTCCTGCGGTGGCCGGAGCTGGGGACACGCACGGAATGTCCCACACGGGCCCTGGCATCTGCATCACCCTCCCCGCTCAGGATCAATTACTCATCCAAAATGACAGCCCCTGTCTGGCCGCCGGGGTTTGTCACCCGTTTGTGCTTCCTCAAGGGCCAGAGGTTTCTCTTCTGAGCTGCTCTGACGGCCCTGCCACGTTTTCGGGAGGAAAGGTTGGCGAATTTTTATGATTTTTGTCGCCAGGAGGAGTCAGTTCGTCACACGGAACACCTCGCTTGGTTTCTTACCACCTTTTTACTTCAATGTCACATTTTTACCCCAACACCTCGGTTTCTTACCACGTTTTTACTTCAATATCACATTTTTACCCCAACACCTCGGTTTCTTACCACATTCAAATCATCATTCCTGGGTTGATTTTCTTCACAAATAAAAACCTCAGCGGTTTTGCTGCAATTTTTGCCTCAGGAGAATATTGATCCTGCTAAACTCCTCGGAATATGAAGTTGGGCCCTTCTTTCCCGAGTTTTCTCTTTGGCCCTGCCAAACAGGTTTAACCTTTATTTGTCCTATATTTTGTTTCAGAACGGGCAGTTTAATGCTCAGATGAATTCCGGTATATGGGGGACGTAACAGGAAAAACAACAACAGCAAAAAAGGGGGATCTGTTGGGGTTATTCATGTGCTTTTGGATTTGATTTACTTCCTACTTCCTTATTTAATAACCAGGTTCCTTAAGACTCCTTAAGCTTGACTGACCCGTGTTTTGTTGGTGGGTCTATTCCACTGACCCCTGCCAAGACCCCTGCCCCAGTTCGTCTATCAGACAAAAATGAATCTATTCCAGGAGCTATCACTTCCCATTATCTCTAATTGAGCCTGACAGTTGGAGACAGGCCTCATTATTTTTAATTGGGCCCTATAGTTCTAGAGTTAAATTAAACACAATTTAATGCGGATAGCTCATCTGCATGGCTATGGCAGAGTCAAAATTGTGTTTTAAGTTTAATGGAAAAAGAGGGTTTGTTTGCAGGCTTTGCTCTTGCAGTGTTGCTGCTCTGGGCTCTGGGTTGTGTAAAACCTGCCTGGGGTGCGAGGACACGTCTGTTAATTAGAACCTGACCTGGCCCTGCACCTGTTGGACCTTTTCTCCAGGCTTTTATACCAAAAATCCAAACGTGGGCCCAGGGTGGTGATGAGCAGCTCTGTAATCAGCCCAGACTGCCTGTGAGAGCTTCCTGTCTGTGGTTCAGGTAGTTTTAAACAGATTTGCAGGGGTGTCATGCAAACAAAGAAGCTGCTGAAAGTTTTCTCCAAATTCATGTGGGAAGTTTTATTTGGGATTTAAAGGGGAGATACCTCTCTACATCTCAACATGGACTTTTTTTACTGCTCCATTCAGGGATTTTCTTCTGCCACGAAGGAACATTTTTATCCCTGTCAGGTGGGGCTTTTCTGTGAAGACACCTCTGGATAAAGAAGGAATTGAACCACCCCATTGCTGTAAATATTGTAAATGTTCATGCCTTGGATTTTCACTGGGAAAGAACGTTGCAGTCCATGCTGAGGAAGGAGTTGTCTCACCCTTCTGGTGGTTTTCAGCCACACAGGAGTTGGAAAATCAGTTTGGTAAAAAATTCCTCGTGCTCTTTCTTTGAGCCAGCTGTGGGCTGCAAGACCAAGTCATCTGTTATTGAATCTTTGACTTTGGCAGGGTTCTCCAAGCAGTTAATCCATCACAAACCTCTTTGGACTACTCATGGAACCAGGATTCCTAATCACAGAAGGCTTTGATTAAATATTGGATTTTCCTTTGCACAGGTGAGGTTAAACACTCGTTTCAAAGGACATTTCCTTTGGTATATTTTTATTTTCTGTACTTTCCTCTTCAGCTGTGCCTGAAGGTCAAATAAACAAACTACAGCACATCTCCCATGAGAAGTAACACATCCAATATGTCTTGAGGAATCCAAGACAAAGATCCTTCTGTTTGGAACAGTGGGATCTCTACTCTTAAGAGTTCAGGCAGCTTGCATTAGTAATTATATACTGTGTGTTTAATTAGCAGGCACTTAATCATGGAAATTCTATGGCATCAGGCCAGGAGGCTGGGGTTGTCCCGGAGAAAACGAGCAAGGATTACCCAATATTTGCACAGTCCCTGCTCCTTCCTAACTGCTCTCCTTGGTGTCAGCCACTCTTCCCAGCCCAAGGTCAGTCCTGCCTCCCTTCTCCTGCTGCCTCTGGCATCTTTTCTGGAGCAGGGAATTCCTGCAGCCTGGAGAAGCTCCTGGATAAGCCCTGTGCTGCCTGTTTGTGCTGGATCTCCAGCTTTTCTCCTGGCATTGCTTTTGCTGGACACAGAGGCCACCACTTCTGGTGGGAGAGCACAAATAGCTCCAAAAATAGCTCCAAAAATAGCACCAAGACAGTGCTTTTTTTCTTCTTCAGCCCAACCATTCACTTGAAGGTTGATGTGGTGTCACCTCTGGGATCATTTTCCATGCCCACAGCCAGCCTGGAAATGCTACTCCTGACAGCACCAACTGCAGGAACTTCCCAGCTTTTCCCCTCATTAGGTGTTTTTGTTGGCTTTATCCTGGCTGGCAGAACCCCCCTCCTTCCCTGGCCCTGCAGGAGGTCCCTGCTGTGACAGCCAAAAATCCCAGGAGATACAAGGGCTCTGTCAGTGCTGTTGTCCTTTTGACTGGACTTGGAGAGAAAAGGCCTTTGTCCAGCCTGTGGCCAGTGAGCAGCACACTCCCAAAATTATAGCCCAGATTTAGTGACCTGTGTGAGGAGTGAGGGTGAAAGGGATTTATTACAGCTTTCTGTGCCTCTGTATACCAGTATTTGGGATTTGTGACAGCTTTCCGTGACCCCAGGTGTCTAAATTTGGGATTTTTATTGGCTCTTGCAGCCTCAGCATTTGGGTGCTGCAGAGCAATTCCTGCAGGAATATTCCCTGCAGCCACACAAGGGAAAGGGAGGATTGCCAGCCACTCTGTGGATGTGGAACTGAAGGTTTTGGGGGTGTATTTTTGTGGGAAGATTGTGGTAAAGGGAGACTGGAGTGGTTTGGGTGCTGGGTTTTATGCATGTGCATTGTCCTGTACAGCATTTTCTGGGAAAATCCACACCAGAGCTAAAGGGTTTCAGTGTCTCCCCTTCTATCTTTGGCAGAACAGAGTTAACAAAAACATTGCTCTCATATTTGTTGTAGTAATTAACTTCTGTAAGTTTCAGCAGCTCAGTCAGGGCACAGCATCACCAGCTCTGTGAAGTTCTGTCCAGGTGTTTTCCTGTTAGGAAGAAACTTTAAATCCTCAAATTAAGAAATTCACCCCAATTTCCAGTGCAAACAGAAGGATTTGATTGTTTTAAGAGAAGTTCACACCCCCCTGATTCCTGGTTTGCCTTGGGGATTGGGAATTTTAACGGGAAACTTTCCTGATCCCGTGGCCTGTGCAGCACCACCTCGGTGCTACACGGAGCTCATGGATTACCAGGGCTCTGCTGGATTGATCCTGGAACCCCAGGATCACAGAGGCTGGAAAAGACCTCCCAGACCATCGAATCCAGCCTGTGATTGTTCCCCACCTTGCCCGGCCTTTAAATGCAATGTAAAAATCTCAAATTCCAACCGTACAATGAGAGAATTTCCCCGTTCTGTTCCAGAGGTGCAGCAGGGTTTGGAGAGGCTCATGGAGAGCAGGTTGTGGCTTTCCTGTGTTTTACCAGGATCAAATTATCTCCTGTTCCTTCTGGGTTGTTTTGGGGTGTTTTGGTTTTGTTGGGTTTTTTTCTTTTTTGTCTCCTTTGTTTTTGTTTCCTCTCAGCCAGCTTGAGAAAGAATGTGGGTTAGAAACAAAAGATGTTGAGGATTTAATTTAGCCAGACAAAAAATACTCTTTTCAAATGTTAAAACAGGCTGAAAGAGAGGTCTGAGGGCTGGTTTGAAAAGACAGGACTTTGTTCCCAGTGCTGTTCCCAGCAGTGATGGGAGACACACGGATCCTGAGCTGATGGATCTGCCCTGTGCTGCCTCCTGATGCTCCTGGCCTGCTAACCTGCTTTATTCTTTAATGAATATGTGCATTTATATTCTATAATTCACTGGCCAGCTTGCCAGAAGAACCTGGAGAAGAGTTTAAAAATTGAAAACAAAAATATTTGGGAATTTTTACCAGCAGTAGAGCAGTGCTAGTTATTACCTGGGATGTTTGGAATTACTGAGGACTGGGGTGAATAATTGAAACCCAAGCAAGAATTCTATTAAATATGAACAAGAGGAGGCTGGACACGTGGTAAAGGATTTCTCTTTCCCTTTTGACTGCAACCAATCCCTTTGGATCTGGTCACTGAAGACACCTGGCAATGAAATGGGTGTGTGAAAGAGGAGGAAACCAGATATTATGTTACTTAAAAGTCATTCATCATGTCAGAGGAAGGCAGGAATCTGAACTCCTGCAATAAATGATCGCTGAAGGTGATCTCTGCACACAAAGGAGCTGTGGCAGGGAGCCACTGCCAGCTGCTGAAATGTCCCTCTGACAGCAGGCCAGGAGCTGGGGCTGTGCTGGAGTGAAGGCCAGGGAGAACAGGACACAGGGAAATGATTTCCTGGGAGACATCCCATCAGCTGTCCATAGAAATGGTCTCCCTGGTTTTGCTGGAGGGAAGCAGGATTCTGGGTTCAAGGAGTGTCTGAAGGGCTCCACGTGTCCATCACAGCACTCTGGCTCCAGCTACAAAATTGTCATTTTGCATTTGTCAGCAGAGAACTTTATTTCCTTCTCTCTTTTAATTCCATGCTTGTTTTTTACCTTGTTTCCTTTGCTGAGAGGGTGCTCAGACTTTGGAAAGGGCTGCTGAGGGGGGGGTGGTGGAGACCCCATCCCTGGAAGTGTCCAAAGGAAGGATTGGATATGGCCCTCAGTGCTCTGGGCTGGTGACAAGGTGGGGATCAGCTTGGACCCAGACTTGGAGGGCTTTCTCAGCCTGAATGATTCCACAATTCCCACTCTGTGCAAAGCAATTCCTCAGCATTCCCTGAAGAATCCCCTTTGCACTGATGGCAAGGAAAGGTCTCGGGATTTTATTTTAGCTGGTGGCAACTTCCAGTTGTAACTGTGTGAGAGAGAACAGAGCTGTTCTGGTGGACAAAGGAACACCTTCCTGACGTGTCCAGCAGTCCAGGTGGACAAGGGGTGTCCATGGCACATCCAACAGTCCAGGCCAGCTCACTGAGAAGATCTTCTTTGTCTGTGTAACCAGACCTTGGGATTTTCTGTCAGCAAAAGAAGGGATTGGGAGGGATAAATTTGATCTTCTGAGAAAGTTTGAGTGGCCACGAGCACCCTTTGTTTTCCACCTCTTGCAACTCTCAGTGACACCCCCAGCTCTGCTCCAATACATCCCTAAATCAATTAATGAGTTTTCCTCAGTGTTTCTGCCCCAAACACAATAAGGCACATTTATGTGCTTTCCCTCTCTACATTACACCATCTCATATTATATTAATTTCTCTATTTCTCTCTCCCTTTCCTGGAAGTTGCCCAGGATCGAAACTGAGTGGTTTGGCAGGATTGACCTGCATTTCCCAGAAGTTCATCCCTGGGATTTTACCCTGAAGTTTTGGTGCTGCTCAGTCCTCTGAGTGCTCCCTGCCCTCTGTTCCGAGTCCAAACACCCACAGCAACCTGTCCCCACGCTTCAGAAGCACCAGGGAACGAAGAGGATAAATCCTGAACGAATTTAATGACTATTTTCTCTGTTGAAGCAGCTGTAGGAATCACTCAGGGCTCGGGGTGTAGTTTTTCACCAGCTGATGCTGAGTGAGGCTGGCAAGGTGCAGGTGGAACGGCCTCTCCCCAGATCTGGTTACACCACGTCAGGACCCCGGGGAGGAAAAAGGCAGAATTCAATATGTGCACGTGAGAGTGGGGCCCTCATCCTCCATGAAACACTGTTTTACCCCAGTTTCTTCAGGGTAAGTCTGCACCCACCCTGGGCCCTGTCCCAGGGAGAAGGAGGGATCCCAAAGGCTGCAGCAACGCAGGGGAAGCTGCTAAAACTCTCTCTGTGAGTTGGAACCACATGAAAGATTCATGTGGAGTCTTAGCACCTGCTCCTCCTTTGTGGGATATCTGCACTGTTAATTTTTAAGCACGTCTTAGCCCGGGGAAGGGAGATCCTATAACCAAGGGAATATACATTATTAACCTTCAAGCTCCCAGCTCCAGGCAGCTCCTGCAGCCTCGGCCACTCTGAGGTTCTGAAGGAGCAGCTGAGCACCCAGCACCTGCTGCTGCTCTGTGCTGGCGTCAAACTGGGGTGGCTCCAGCTCAATGCACCCAAAAGGATGCACTCCCTAATTCGGGTAGTTTGTAATTAACACAGAACGCCCACACTGGCTCCTCCAAGATCCCAGGTGCAACATAATCTCGAGGAAGATACAGTTTCTAGTTCTTATCTTGGAAAAGTGGCCACTTTAAGTGGATGCAAGTGCCATAGGCCCAAGTCCCTGGTCCCAGTAAATTATTTAAGGTTCTCAATTCGGGTGAGGACGTCGTCCCTGCCCGGCTGCCCAGAGTTCTGAGGGACCTCACCCAGGTTCAAAGCCCCTGGTGAATGGTTTCCCTGGAATAATTGGTAACAGCAGCCAGGATGGACACCCAGGTAACTTAAATTATCGTGGCTCTAGTGGGAGATGCATTAACAGAGAGATTTATTCCATGGGGGTTGGAACTGGAGGATTTTTAAGGTCCCTTCCAACCCAATCACTCTGGGATTTTAAGATTTCTTTCACCTGTATTAGTATGCATTTGAGTGGTGCATTTCTATAGGTTAAATGATGGGATAATGATCTGAAAATTGTAATTTTGAAAAGCACTTAACTGGTGCAATTCAGTCACAAATATCAGGACTCATTTCCCAAACTTCCTGGTGCAGAAATGTATCTTGAGTTTATCCTGGACGATGTGGGGTAAGAACGACTTTTCTCCTCTATTCCTGTGTGCTCCTAAATGCTCCCTTTCCTTCTCTGCTGGCTAATGGCATTTTTGGACTTCAACACAGAAATACCTTGGAAGCTGGGGCTGGGATGACATCTCACTTGCATGGTAATGAAGCCTTGACAGAGGAGATGACAGATGGAACTCCAGGATCAATCCAGATACTTTTTAAAATTTCCCAACAAGATACTAAAATGGGAAGGTTTATAACAAGTTATAATTAAGGTGCAGGTTTCTTGGTGTCTGCTGATGGCTTTTGTCATAGACTGTAGGAAAACTTCCAGGGAAAACCCTGCTGTGCTGCACCACCAACACTGCTGCAGGATGGGTTCCCAAGCAGTCCAGTTTAGTTTTCCTAAATGCTCCCGAGGTTCTGGAGCTGGGCTCTGGGCAGAGGTGTCACAGCCTTGGTGTGGTGCTCTGCAATCTCCACCAAACCCCATCACGAAACCTGGCCATGGCTTTTGCAGGATGGGCATCCAGGTAACCTTGACATTTTCTGCCCAGAGCTGCCCCCCGAGGAACTGGACGGGGGCGAAATTCCCGCGGTCTCCTCGGCAAACGTTCCACCTGCCACAAAATAACCCGGTTAATCCTTGGTTTATTTATTGAGCATGGGTGTGTTGAGAGCTGCTCGGAGGCAAGAGGCTCCCTGGGCATCTCCTGTCCTCCTCTTCCCGTGGGAAACCCTGCTCAGTGCTGGGGAGGGACACGGAGCCCGCGCTCCCCCCAGGTGGGTCGGTGCTGCAGCATCGCTGGGAGCTCGGAGTGTGCTGGAAAAGCTGCCCAGGGAGCTACTCCCTGGAGGGACTGGGCTGGAGAGAGGCAGCAGGGAGGGAGGCCCTGCAGCTGGTGGGGCTGGAGGGAAGGAAGGAGTGACCCTGAGGCACTGGGAGAGGAGCTGCAGCCAAAGGGGGTCAGCTGAGAGCAGAGCTCCGCGGGGCAGATGGCAGAGCCGGACGCAGAGGCCAAGGAAGGAGGAAGGGAATTATTCCCAGAGAGAAGGTGGCAGAGGCAGAGCGTGACAGGCTGAGGCACAGAGAGAAACACAGGGACCGAAGGCGAGGGAGGATTTAATTTTTAATTAGCCACAATGAATTCCTTCCACATCTGAAGTCTGGCGAGGACACGGAGTGAAAGGAGGTAACGGTGGGTTTGCTTGGTGGGTCCCATCAGAGGGAGGCAAAGGGGGTCTCTCAGGGAGCTGGAGACCTGAGGGCTGAACTCGGAGCTGCTGGGGGTGCCTGGCTGTGGGACAATCCTGGGAAATCCCCTGGAGTTTTCCTTCTTGCAGCAGGGAAGGGATTTTTGCTCTGCGTGTGGTGCTGCTCTGTGCATGGCCCAGCTGAGTCAGAGGAGTGGGATCCCCCTGTTCAGCCATCCAAAATTCAGCAGGAGAATGGTCCATCCATTGGGGTAAGGACCTTGCCACTGAGGCTGGGAGCTGATAGAGGAATGAGGGAGTTTCTGTTCAATAATTCCTCCTCAGGAAGGCTTGTGTTTGGAGGGGCTTTATTTCCCCCTCAGACGGGACTCCCTGTCTGGCTATTTACTGTATTAATGCCACGAGGCAGAATTCCAGCAAACAGGATGAGCACGTTCATTACTGGGGTAATTACTGGGGTAATTGTTCCTCTGCGGAGCTGGGACATGGACAGAGCACTGGCTGCAAGATCTGCCTTCTCCTTCCTCCCCACTTCCCTGCTTTTCTCCCACATTCTCTCTTTGCTCCTCATCCAGCAGCAGGGGAATTCTCAGTCTGACTGCCAGGATCATTTCCATTCCCTGCAAATAGTTCTCAGTGAGGAATTCTACCAGGGAAGTCTCATAAAGGTGACACATCCCTTTTCCTCCAAAGCACTCCTGTGTTATTTTTAATATGTAAAACGTTTCCATCTAAATCACTGCAGTTATTTCTACTTCCTCAAATAACATTTAGCTCTAAGTAGGAAAAAACCAGATAAATAATTCATAAAGGATTATGAGACTTCAATATGAGCTTGTCAATTTTAGGTACATTTAAATTTCGAGATGAGGAGTAGCAACACTTTCTGATTCAAACATGCACCTAAGTCCAATAAAACGTGGGTATTTTGACCCATTGTAGCAGGTTTTTCCCTGTTTCAGAGGATGGCCTTTCCCTCTGTCAGCCATCCAGAAGCTGTTTAGGAATCAGCTGAGTCCTCTTTGCCTCCACCTGCTCTGCCCTGCCCTCAATCCCACATGGAATGGGCAGTTTTGTTCCTCAGAAGATGTGGTGGAGGGGGATTAATTTTTCCCTCTTAACTTCTTGGCCTGCCTTAAGCTGCCTTTTTGTAGCAATGTGGAAAAACAGGGTAAGTTCAGAGCTCTTCCTAAGGTTTTATGCTAACGAGTGCTTTAAACTGGGAATTTCTGGATAATGGCAAGCTGGGATCTGACTGGGAGC
The DNA here is from genome assembly GCA_013400775.1 of Chaetops frenatus. Classification (NCBI taxonomy): domain Eukaryota; kingdom Metazoa; phylum Chordata; class Aves; order Passeriformes; family Picathartidae; genus Chaetops; species Chaetops frenatus. The sequence goes on along the minus strand of VZTR01021045.1, from coordinate 40,549 downwards.
ACTGGTTGTCATCCCTCTCCACGGAAGAAAGGCAGAAGAAGTTTTGGGGTGTTTTGGAGAGAAGGAGTTGACTTTCAGCTACATGAAAAACGGGAATTTTTTTCTGATCAGTGGAGAAGGGGGCTGGCAACACCAGAGCCTGGGAACCTGTGACTGCCTGAGGAGTCCTGATCCTTACTTAAACCCAAACCCTGAGGAGCTGCCCTTAGGTGACCCTGATGGGTGGGTCCTGCTACCCTTGGAATGCTGGAGATCCCCCCCCCCCCCACAACTTCTATTTCTGCTATGGAGTGAAACCAACCTGGATGCTCTCAGAGGGGTCACTGTGGCTCTTCATTTCCCTTCTCTGTCCCTCTGGCTGTAACCAGCCAAGAGCAGAGTGTCCCCTTGCCCTTCCCTTGGCTTCAGAGCTGCAGGCAGTGATGGATGTCCCTCACAGCTCCAACAACCAGGCCCTTCCCACTCTCAAAAATAGTTCTGGTGCACGGCAAGCTACCTTGAGGGGTAGGAAAGGGATGTTTTTTTGCAGAGAAGATAAATTGTTTGCTTTGCAGATGCTCCTGTGTTGAGTCTCTTTGCTGGTTGAAGCTGCAGGTCTGGCCTGGTGCCCCTCTCCCAGGTGGGGACCAGGGGCTCTCCTGTGATTTCAGCAGGCAGTTCCCGGAATGAGACACCGCTGTGGCCTCTGATGATGTCTCCGTGCCTGCCTCCTGAATTTAAATGCTTGTTACTGAAGAGCTTTGTGTGTGAGAGGTCCAGGGAGCCTGGACCAAGGAAAGGCAGATGAAGATGTTTCCTGGAGGAGTTTGGAGGAGGTTTCTGCTCTTTATTCCCATGGTGGCTGCACCTCCAGGCTTGGCTGAAATCCTGCCCTGCCAGTAAATCCTCAGCCAGGCCATGAGCCCATTCAGCCTCTTGACTGCCCCTACAGCTCCTCCCACCCAAAACTGCAGCCCTGGCACTGCCATCCCCTCAACCCTGACAGGGCAGAGCCAGAGCAAGGCTTGTCCTAAATCACTGTGAGCTTTGGGTGACCTTGGCTGCAGTTCCTGAATCAGACCTTGTGTTGCAGCCTCTGCAAGTCTCTGGTGTGTATTGAAGCAGCCCCTGACTTTTTGGGAGTTCTTGTGGAGTGATAAAAACTGAATTTTGCCGGGGGAACTTCAGTTGTAGTCTTGGTTTGGACTGAGATTTTTTTGTTCCAGGTGTCATTTGTCTCATCTGCTCTCAATTCTGATGCTGACTCACACAGGCAGCTCCTTTCTGCTGCCCAAAAGGTTTGGCTTTTGGGGGTGTTGGGACACTCCTATGGGAGGTGAGATCCTAATTCTTGCTTCATCAGTGGCCTTCTTGCTGTGTCCATAAATGTGATTTTGGGGCCATTTTCCTCTGGTTCTTGATTCTGTCTTGAAGGCTTGTAAGCACCCTGGAGGTGTGTTCGCCTTGCAATATATGAATTTAATGTGGTTTAATGCTCCTCTCCCTGTACCTTAGGGACTGTCAGATACTGCAGGACCATCCTTCTCTTTCCCAGAAATTGAATAAATCTGCCCTGCCGTATTCCCAGGATTTTTAACTCTGAATTTTAGTTTTCCAGCTGGAAATCCTGTGCTCTCTCAGCTGGGGATTCTCTGGAGCATATAGAGGTTAGCTATGGAGTTTGTCAGTAATTTATATTTTCTCATAAAGCATCCTGTTCTGCAATTAATGAGGATTCAGGATTCATTAAGGAGCAGCCTCTAGTCCAGCAGTGGCAGTAAATCTAAGCAGGAAGAAAACTCCGAAATTTATATCTAAAAGCAAACCACTGAGAGAATGAGCTGTTGGGTGTCTGTGCTCTGCCCTGACAGGATTTGAGCTGGGTTTTACATGGTCCTAAATTTCCCAAGGGAGGTGGAATTGCTGCTGCTTTCCTCTCTCATCCAGCATGTCTGGGGTGCAGGGATGAGCGCCCTGCGCATGTGAAACACGCTGAGACAGCAAAAGAGCCCTTCCTATGAGTAAAAAACCTATAAAGAAGTGTTTTATGCCCTAAGTCAGGTGCCTGAACGCTTCAGCGCCTGCTGCAACCTGGGAGCATTGGTGTGAACTGGCAACTCCTGGGGTGGGAAGCGTTTGCCTAACCTGGGCCAGGCTTGCTGGCACCGACCCAAAATCCCAGCCCGCTCGCATTAACCTGACAGGCCATTGTTTTATTGAAGCTGACGTGGTGAATGGGGCTCTTTTTTTGCCGATATTCTTTACCTGTCTTGTTGTGTTAAAGTGGGGAGCGCTGGGGGCAGGTGGGCCCAGGCCCCGGCCCCGCTCGCAGGCCTCGGAGGGCCCGGCGCGGCCGACGGGGACCCCGTGGCACAAGAAAGAGTTGCTAAGAACAAATCTCTATTGTTCCCCGTCATCTTTAAATGAGTGTCAAAGTAGGCAGGGGGGCTTTGACCGTTAACCGCACAATTTAGCCGGCCCCTTGTGTCCGGCAGCCCCCTCCGCCTTGGAGCTCCTGGGATGAGAAAAGGCGGCCTCAGCCCCTTCTAAATGGGCCAACTCTTCTCCTTTGTGTGCAGACTGCCCAGTGTGAAATCCGCAGTGACGTTAAATGTTTTCTAATGAATAATTACTGAAAGGAAATGGAGGAATATATGTGTCATGGATTGTAGCGCGTTAAAATGTTTTCTTTTGGGCACAAAAATGTTGTCCTTCAGCAGCGCCGCGATTGTTTCAGGGAGCCTTTTGTGGGGGCTTGGATTCTCAATGGATTATCTGTGAGCGCTCGCTTTTCCAATAGGAATCAAAAGGGTCCTTTGGCAAACTAATGTTTTTCAAAATGGCAGCCATGAAGCCCATTTAGTATTTAAAGTTTGGGGTTTAAAGAAATGTTTGAACTCGGGAGATTTTCTCACTTTTTTTTCTTTCTTTTGATTTATGAAAGTGAAGTGGTTCACCTCGACCTCTCCTCTATTGAGAAAGACAGACAGTCACCCTTTAACAAGTCTATAGCAGACCATGCCCTGGAGACAGACAAGAGGCCTTAAGAACTCTTGGCGTTTCCCTGGGCTGTTGATTAACCTTAAAACCCTCTTATTCTGTATTCTTTTGAAAAGAAATTAGGTTACAATGTGTAAATTTTTCCACAGTATAATTGTATTTATGAATTCTCCTGCCTCGAGGAGCATGTACAGTAGTGCCAGACAGCCCAAGTGCCTCCCTGCACACACAAAATTTCCCTTTTCCGTGGCTGCTGCATTCCCAAGCATGGTCCATGTCCAGCATTCCAGTTCTGTTAGAAATCTGAAAGAGGTTTCCAGAGATCTGTGAAAAGTCTCAGTGAAACATCTAAAAATCATCTTGTTTTGTTGGCTTTGCTGTGATGGGACGAGGGTAACTTGGTCCTGTGGTGGAATCTGCTCTGCTTTGATCCCTTTTTTTTATGGGCTTCTGGTTTATCTGAAAGCTAAGCCGAGCAGATGAATTCTCGGGAGCCACACCAATATTTCCCCAGGAGGGGGAAAGGATTCCCACCACCCTGGGCTGGCTGTTCTTCCTGGGTGGGGATGTGTCACCCCAAGTCCTGCTGCCAAGATCTGACACTCTGGATTTCCTTTGGGGAGGGCGGGATGAGTCCTGACTGCTCCTGGAGCAGACACGGGGCATCCCTAGGGAGCTCTGGAGCCCTGACCTCGAGGTCACTGCCCTAGGAAGATCCAGGATTGCCGGGAGTGGCCGTGCTCCCCCGCTGACCCTGCCAAGTGCCTCTGGCAGAACATCTTCCTTTTCCATTCTCCCTGGTCACGGCCCCTTGGGCCAACTCCTCCCGAGAGAGCCGAGGGTGGAGCAGAGCCCGAGGGGTTCCTTGTTGTGATCCCTGCAGCCCAGGACTCTTAATGAGCGAATTCCTGGAGCACACGAGGGGAGCAGGATGGGTCAGGGAGCTGCTGCCTCTGGCAGCAAATGAGTGTTTCCAAAACAGAGCTCCCACGTTCCTGAGGGAACGTGTGTGAACAGTGCTGCTCCCAGCTCAGCTGTGCTGGGCAAGCCTGACACTCTCTATTAAATCTTGTGTCTATTTTAAATCTTGTGTCTATTTAAAATACTTAAAATCCTTTGTCTATTCTTTGTGTCATGTCTCTTTCGAGCCAGACGACTCCAGGAATATTCACTTATTGCACCTTCCTGTGGCATCACTTTTATTTCCTTTTATCTCAGGGATGTAACTACAAAGAACAAGCAAAAAAGAAAAAAATTTGGTGTCACGGAAGTTTCCAGGATGGCTGAAGCTGTGTCAGTGGGGGTTAGGATGGATATCAGGGAAAGGTTCTTTTCCCAGAGGGGGCACTGACCAGGCTGCTCAGGGAATGGTCCTGGCCCCGAGGCTGCCAGAGCTCCAGGAGCATTTGGACACCACTCCCAGCGATGCCCAGAGTGGGATTGTTGGGGTGTCTGGTGCAGGGCCAGGAGCTGGACTGGATGCTCCTTGTAGGTCCTTTCCAGCCCAGGATATTCCATGATTCTGTGGTGCCACATGGAGACAGAGCTGAATGAATTGGCCAAACTGGGCTTTAGGATTCCTGTGTCCAGCCTTAGATAAGGCTCAAAGTGTAGAAGGCGGTGGGAAGGAGAAGATTTTTGCAGAGATCAGAACAGAAATGTGCTCTGAGTGGGAAGAATTACCCTTCTGTTACCAAAACCTGTTTGTGCTACCAAACCCTGATTCTGTTCGGAAACAGAGGGGTTTAAACAACCTGGCTGACAAACAGGTGTTCTTTTCTACTTCTCTGTGAAAATGTGTCTTATTGAGGGCTTTTTTATTTTAAATTTTGAATGGTTTTGTTCATTGTCAGTATTTTTTTTAGCTGAGGATAAGTCAGAAATGCCTTTGCCTGGCTCGTGCTCCGAGGCACGAAGGGAGAGATCCAATTCCTGAATGCTGCTGTAAGACCAAGGTATCCTGTGGCACAGGAAGGGCTCTTCCATTCCTGGAGAACCTGATCCTGCCACGAGTCATCCAGCGAGGTGGGCCTTGGGTGGGAAGCTCCTTAAATACAGAGCTCTGAATCCGTGGAAGCATCAACTGGAGGAAGGAGAGGCCGGCTTGCTGCTGCTGCTGCTCGTGGATGGCTGCTTTCCCAAAAGGATGGGTTTTATCCCTTTGGAAACTGGGGGAATCTCTGTTATTGTTGTTGTTGTCTTTGACAGCTGGACAGGGGCAGAAAGAGCTGGCCCCAAGTGGGAGTCGGTGTCCAGCAGGAAAACCATTTTTTGAGGGGAGAAAACTGCCTGTTGCCTATGAAAAAAAAAATAGAAGGAAAAATCCATGGAAACCGCGACTTAAACTGGGTTTTGCAGTGACCTCTAGCGGGAGCCGAGCCGGGAGCGTTGGGAAGGGGCTGAGGAGCCTTGGCCAGGAGCCATGGGATCTGTTCTGTGCCCGGATTTGCCCAAATTTCCCACTGAGAAGGTCAGAGCCCATGGGTTCATCCCCAGGCCCAGCCGTGGGTGTTTTTGGTGAAAAGGAAGAAGCTCCTGGAGCCCGACACACCCCCCCAGGCTGCCCGTGGGCCTCAGCTCCAGCCCCGGGAACTCTCTGTGCAAGCAGGAGGTGAGGGGAGGGTGCAGGTAAAGCAGGACTCAGGTGTGACTTAAAACCACCTCGGAATTTGCAGGGCAGTGGAAGGGCAATCCGGCAGCTCCGGGATGGTTTGGGAGTGTGGAGGATCCTTGAGGAGGTTTTCTGCTGCTGTGGGTGGAATTGGTGGCCCCAATAGATGTGGGTTGAACCTTTTGATGCAATTTTCCTGCGTGGGTGGGAGCGACGAGGCTTTCAAAGGCCCACGGGGTGAGCTCGTGCCCACCTGAGGCTCTCACCTGCATAGTTTGGGCTTTTCCAGTCCTTCCGAAGTAGCTGTGGCCTCATAAGTGATCCTCCTCCTCCCTGTACCTTCATCTTTCCTGTTCTGTGACATTAAACCAAAAGAAACATCCATAGAGCATCAACAGAAAAAATGAAGTGTTATCCTCCGGTGAAGATAAGTAATGATTTTTCAGTATTTCTTTCTTCCTGTTTTTTTTTTTTTTTTTTTAAGTTGTTTTCTTGGCAGATCTCACTTCAAACTGGTACAAACTTTGTCAAAGAAACTGACTTGTTCTGTCTGACCCTTTCTCAGGAGCTGCAGGGCACAGGAATTTGTGCTGTGATCCCACAGAGTCCCTGGCAGTTCCCCTCTTGGCAGACAAATCCCTGTGGGAAAAGCAAAACCCTTCACTGCAGTGAGGGAGAGGTTTTCTGATAGAGCTCGTGTCTTTAGACAAGAAAGAAATCTCCTGACTCCTGAGTGATGAGGGAAGGAAAATAATCCTTTCAAAAAGCAGTGGCTGTGCTGGGATCATGGGCACTGATGAGTCCTGGGGCATCTCTTACTCAGGGAAGAACAAAACCTGCAGTGAATTCCAGAAATGGGTGGGGACAGGGCAGTAAAGGGTGCTGGGACCATAAGATTGTCAGCACCAGCAAAATGCCGAGAAAATCTGGGCACAAAATAGCCCAGGAAAGAGTTCAGGAGTTTGGTCTGGTGGGGAGCAGTGTCATTTACCCATTAACATACAGGTGAGAGAAGTGGGTTAAGGAAACCTGAGCAGGTGGATGCCAAGGGGGAGTCAGGCTGATCCTTTCCTGCTTCCCAGCTGGGAGAGAAGGGAAAAGTGTTTTGTCCTGAGAGTTCTGTCAGATGTAAAATCCCATTATTATTATTATTATCATCATCATCATTATTATTACCATTATCATCATCATCATCATTATCATTATTATTGTAATCATTATTATTATTATTACTATTGTCTTTTCTCTCCCCTCCTTCCATGTTCCTCCCTGCCAGGCAGTGGGATCTGTCCAGGTGTTGGCTTGAGAAACAAAAATCATCCTTTATTCTTTATTTTTTCTTCTGAACCAATGGAGCCTGAGCTAAGGACAGGCACAGCAAATGGATAAGAGTGGTCTCCTGCAGAGGAGGGGGGAGAAGAAGGATATTAATACTAAGAGGAAAAAGTGTAGGGAACTTTCTGACAGAAAAGAGAAGTGATCACAGTCAGGGCATGCCCTGGCTAAGGAAAAATGAGGAATTCTGTGTCCTGCCAGCTTGGGGCTGGGGACAGTCAGCATATTGTAAATGTAACTCCTTGTGTGTGACGTGTGAAGGTCTGATTTGTTTATATTTTTATTTAAATAACCTGCTTTCAGGAGATCTTTCTCTCTGGAGTGCTGTGGCCATGTTTCTGCTGAACACAAATCTCAAAGCTCAGCTCACTCTCAAACAGATAAATGCAAAGAAGAGACTGGGCTAAAATGAGAATAACCTTAAAATTCCTGTTTGAGAGCTGATTTTTCTGAGCTTGCCTCAGTCATAAAGGATATTGTATGGGTGGGTCCTTTGCTCTTCATTTCATGCAACTCTGCTCCCAAACCCACCAAGCCCCAACATCCACCAGTGCCTGCAGGCTCATCCCAGAAAGCTCCCTCCAGAGTCAGGGCTGGCCAGAGCTCAGCAGGAACATCCCATTTTGTGCCTATTTCCAATTTGCGGGGGAAAATTTCCCAATTTTCTGCTTTTAGAAAAACCAAAACTGAATTTAGAAAGGGGGGCAGGACCTGCGCAAACAGAGCGTCGCCCTCCTTTTAGTGCCCGTTGAAAATCCTACACACAGCCACAAGGTCCCCTTGGGCAGTGGAGCAGCAAAACGGGACCAGCCAATGTCCCCAAGGGCAGGAGGAGGGCAGCAAAGGTGCTGGGCTGCTGAGCACAGCCCAGAGCCTCCAGAGCTGCTCCAGCTGCTCCCCTGATTGTCCAAGCCTGGAACCCTCCAAGGCAGCTCACCCCAAGGGAATTTACTCCAAGGTAAGCTGCTCCAGCTGCACTGAATTCCTTTCTGCCCATTCATGCCTTAGGGTAGGGATTTGTCTCTGAACGGGGTAGTCCTGGTGTCTGTAAGAACAAACCAAGAGGAAGCCCTGAAAACCCGACTTTAGGACAATATTGCCACAGAATATGCGTGGTGCAGACAAATGCACGTGGAATGTGTAGGCAAAAATGTTTTTTTCTATTTGCTAGGGTGAAATTAGCAGCTTGGTTTGATTAAATAAAAAGCACGGCTTATTCTATAGCCTGGGAATCGGGCTTGACCCTCAGCAGTGAGCGTTTCCCAGATAAAGTCAATTTCTACCATAAAGAATCAGAAGTGGACAGTGCAAAAGGATTCTGTTTTGTCAGGAACACCCTTTTTTTTTTTTTTTTTTTCATCTCTCAGCCTTTGGAGAAGGGTGGGGGGTGCTGGGCAGGGTTTAACCATCCCCAAATCCCTCTTTGATCAGTTTTACCAGCAGTGGCCGTGTCTCTCGTTGGGGTGTGGGGACATCTGCTGCCAGCACTGAAAGCTGACTTGGAGCTGCTGCTGGGAAGCACTGGGAATAACATTCTTGTGCAAAACAGTGCTGTGGGATGAATCTTTTTTGCCTGCATGTCAAGCCCCTTGCAGCCTTTCCCAAGGATTCTCCATTTTCATGCTTAGATCTGTATAAAGGGGGAAAACGAAGGATTTGTCTGGTGCTTTCCACTGTTATTCCCACTTTGTGCCCGGAAAACTCTGTCTAGACTGGGTTATTGAGTGTCCAGATCCTGGCTGGATCTCTGGGGCTGGATTTGGCTCAGCTTTTGTGTGAACCAGGATCTTCCTCCCTGCTCACAGCGGCGAGGCCTGGGACGCCTGGCCCGTGAGGAGCTTGGGTGGTGTGGAATTGCCACCCTTGGACAAGCTGGAAGAATGATCTCTTGGCATTACCCAGGGCTGGTTTTTGGCTCTGGGGAAGGTGCCCTCTCTGCCCCACTCCTAACTCTGCACCCCACCACCTTTGTGTTGCAGAAGGAAGAGGTGGACGAGAACGGCGACGCCAACATGGAAGGGGCTCTGATAGCCCGGGACAGGGTCGGGGTGCAGGATTTTGTCCTTCTGGATTCCCACACCAGCGAGGCTGCTTTCCTCAACAACCTTCGGAAGCGCTACCAGGAGAACCTCATCTATGTAAGTGCTGCTGCTGCTGCTGTGGCCTTGTGGCTGCTGGAATCGCCCTGAGCTGGCCCTGCTGGTCAGGTCCAGGAGGAAGAGCTGAGGGTCCTCTCTGTGTATCTAAGAAGGTGTTGGTGGTGCCCAGCAGAGTGGTCACCCGGGGGTAATTTGTCTGCTTTAACTCCTGAAAATAAATCTCAGCTTGCTCTGGGTTGCCTTGCAAAGCTTTGAAGGGTGTACAGTAAACAGGCAGGGAGTGGGGAAGGGAACGTTGTGATTGAGGGAAGGCAGGACAAGGTTTGCCTGGGAAGGGCTGAGGATTTTATTGTGTCTTGTGTTAACTTCAGTGGGAAAAGGGTCCTGGAAGCACTGAGAAATCCCAAATCCTTGCATTTAAATTGTCAGGCTCTGAGCTTGCTCTCATGGTTCAGCTTGTAACCAGGAGGATTTTGGAAGAAGTTTGGTATTGATTTGGGAGGAAGTTTTGGTTGGTTGGTTTGGTTCTCTCATAACAAGCTCTGTACCATCTTTGGTATTTATTATTTATGGATTATGTCCTGAAGTACTTGACTCCTCCTTTGGGATTTCATGGTGGAGCAGGTATCCCTGGGTTCCTCCTTTGGGATTTTGTGATGGAGCAGGTGTCCCTGGGCTCCTCCTTTGGGATTTTGTGGTGGAGCAGGTGTCCCTGGGCTCCTCCTTTGGGGTTTTGTGGTGCAGCAGGTGTCCCACCGGGCTCTCTCTCCCTGCAGACCTACATTGGTTCTCTCCTCGTGTCTGTGAACCCCTACCAGGAGCTGGACATTTACACAGTGACTCAGATGCAGCTTTATCGGGGTGTGAACTTCTTTGAGCTGCCCCCACACCTGTGAGTGCTCCCGTGGGATCTCCGTGGGTATTCTGAATTTGGGGTTTCCCTGTAAAGCTGTACTGGCACTACAGGCGTGTCCACAGTCACTAAGCCTGGTTTTTACTATCAGGCCTTGAGTCAGGCTCAAGCTTTGAGCCCAGCTTTCCCAGTGGCTGTGCCTGCACATGGCAGTGGGGGTTGGAATGAGATGATCCCTACGATCCCTTCCAAACCATTTTGGGGCTCTATGACCCTGTCCAATGCTTGCAACATTAAACCAGGAGTAAAAACTCCTGGAAACCCTTTGCCATTCCTCCTCCTGTGCCATTCCTAATGGATGCTTCCCCTCCAAATTCCTCCTGTGCCCATCCCAGCTATGCCATAGCTGACAACGCCTACAGGGTGATGTGCAGTGAGTACAACAACCACTTCATCCTCATCTCTGGGGAGAGTGGGGCTGGCAAGACAGAGGCATCCAAGAAGATCCTGCAGTACTACGCAGTCACCTGCCCCACCACGGAGCAGCTTCAGACTGTCCGGGACCGGCTTCTGCTCTCCAACCCTGTCCTCGAGGTGAGAAACTTAAAGGAAATCCCAAAATCCAGAGGGGTTGGAGTTGCTGACCTCACTGCTCGAGGATTCCCTGCAAACCTGCAGCCCTGAGCAAGATCGGCCAATGCTGGCACGGCCTCTGCAAGGATGCTGGGGATTTAATATCATTTAGTGTTTGAAAATTTAAGTTTGGGGTCTTAATTTGAGGGTGGCTGGAAGAAATAGAAGAAATACAAGAAAATACAAGAAAACTGCACCGTGCAGCAGTTCCCTGGGGCAGCAGTTGTAGGTTTGATAAGAAAAAGCAATAATTGGTTTAGCTGAATTCCACTTTCAAGCTATGGAAATGCGTTAGTTTGGATTTCTTTAACCCCACTAAATTCAGTGGGACTCGGCTGAAGCAGCAAATCTTGGCTGCTGGAACTGGGTGTGAGGCTCCCAGTGAGGTGAGAAGTGACTTGCCCTCTGTTTATCCCCAGGCTTTTGGGAATGCAAAAACCCTGCGCAACGACAACTCCAGCAGATTTGGGAAGTACATGGATATCCAGTTTGATTTTAAGGTGAGAACAAACTCAGTGGAGTGCTGGGAAAAGGAGCTGTGTCTGAGAATCCTCCTGGACTCTGAGCAGGCAGCCCAGGATTTATTAACTCTTACCCTGCACATTTCTGACCCTGTTTTTACAGCCCTTGCATTTTGCAGGTGAGCTAACTGGTCATCCATCCTGGAAGCTTCCAGCATTGCTGGCAGTCCTGGCACTGCTCCATGGCAAGCTGATGGAGAGTTTTACAGCTCAAGTTACTTTTACAGAACAGCAAATGCTTGTACTGTTGCTGGACACTCTTGAGCAAAAGCTGGCAGAAAAATGACAGCAGAATTCAGCTTTCCCTGAGCCTGTTCCTCATTCCTGGGAGCGAAGAAACAGCAGCCACAGGGATTGTTGGTGTTTTTGGTGCTGATCTGCCTGCTTTGCTCTGCCAGGGAGCTCCAGTGGGAGGTCACATCCTCAGCTACCTGATTGAGAAATCCCGAGTTGTCCACCAAAACCACGGAGAGAGGAATTTCCATATTTTCTACCAGCTGCTGGAGGGGGGAGACAGGGATTTGCTCTGCTGGCTCGGGCTGGAGCGCAACCCCCAGAAGTACACATACCTCATCCAGGTCAGTGGGAGCTGGGGCTGCTCCAGGGCTCCATCAGGAATTGTAGGGCTGGAAAATGCAGCTTGAGCAGAAGATATTCTCACCCTAAAAACAAAGGCTGGAAGATCAAGCTCTGCACAGGTTCAGACAATTTATGGCAACGCTCTCCACACTCAGGGGGGGTTTGGTCAGTTTGGGGTTTCCAGAATAAACGGAAAGATTTGATCAAAGGAGCCATGCTCAGGATTAATAACAGTGAAAAAACTCCCTGAGGGAACTGGAAATGAAAGCAGTGTGCCTAGAAGTATCTGTGTTTGCTGATAATAAAGTTCTTTACCAATTAATTGTATTAATTCATCTTTCTTTCACTGCCTAGGGTCGATGTGCCAAAGTGTTTTCTATCAATGACAAGAATGACTGGAAAATTGTCCGGAAAGCTTTTTCCATCATTGACTTCACTGAAAAAGATATCGAGGTACTGCTTGTTAAAAGGGACTGAACAAAGGGATTTCAGGGAGGAGGGAACTGCTCCTTTCCTGAAGTGCCTGGGAGGGGGGCTTAAAGGTGGAATAGGACACACTTTGGGTGGTCAGGACTTGAAGGGGCTGACAAGAAACATGGAGAGGGATGTGCACAAGGGTCTGGAGTGGCAGGACAAGGGGGAATGGCTTCCCACTGCCAGGGAGTAGTTTTGGATTAGATATTGGCAAGAAACTGGGTCCCTGGCAGAGGTTGCCCAGAGAAGCTGTGGCTGCCCCATTCCTGGAAGTGTCCAAGGCCAGCTTGGATGGAGTTTGGAGCAGCCTGGGATGGTGGAAGGTGTCCCTGCCCTTGGTGGAAGTGGAACTGGAGGAAGTCTAAGCTCCTTTCCACCCCAAACCATTCTGGGGTTCCATGGGATTGAGGGAGTGGGCGGTGAAGTGCAGATGCCAGCGGTGGCACCAGGTTCTCCGATTCACCTCCTTCAGCCTGGCCAAAACTCTGTTAATGGACCGTAGGGAAGATCAGCACCACCCCACGGGGCTGTGGGAACCCGAGTCCTAATGGAATATCTCCCGTTAGCAGCATCTCTTTGGAATCGTTGCCAGTGTCCTGCACCTGGGGAACATCCAGTTTGAAGAGGACAGCAATGGCCACGCCATCATCCGCGACGGGACCCAGATCAAGTGGATTTCCAAGGTGCCTCTGCCCAGAGCGGGTCAGAATTCCCAGGGCTAGGAGGAAAACCTTAACCTTGCTGTGGTCTTCTCATAGGGACAAAACAGTTATTCCCAAAAGCACGAGGATGGCTATAAGAACACCCAGTTCTTGTTGCAAACCATTCTGAGTTTCCTCCCTGAAATCTCCTTGTTTCCTGTGGCTCTGAGATGAGGGTGACTGGAAAGGGGCTGGGGGCCGTGCCTTGATGATCACAGAGTGTTCCTTATTTAAACAGGGACCTGTGGCTGTGCTCTGAGTGCAGATATTTCTCTCCCTGCAGCTCCTGGGTGCTCACCTGTCCATCCTACAGGAAGCTCTCACCCACAGGAAGATCGAAGCCAGATCTGAGGAGGTATTGGGGGGTTCTGTGTAGTCCCAGATTAATCTGGGAGACCCCCAGCTGGGGGGGATGAAGAGCCAGTTCTTAGTGTAAACCAGATCCCTCTGGCTGTCCCTCTCCTCCTGCACATCCCCTTCTTCCAGCCTGACACATTAAACTAAAATATGTTGGAGTTTTATTGCTGAACAAGGCAGGAGCTGTTAAAAAGCTGGAACAGGGACTTGTATTTGAGCCAGATAATTTCCCCTTGCTCAGTCCACGGTGCTTCCTGAGAAACTGGGCTGCACAAACAGAGGAAAACACTGGTAAAAACAGCTCTTGGAATATTTTGTATTTTTATTTTAATAACATAAAACTAAAGAGAGGTCAGAATATTTCCCCACTTTGTCTAAATTAATACTCACCAAAATGTAGTGCCCCAAACCTGCTGGCAGGTGGGGATACACCAGAATGAAGGAACACTGGTGGAAAATAAAGCTGTAGGGAGAACCAGGGAATTCCAGTGGTTTAGGTTGGAAAGGACCTTAAGGATGATCCCTGGAGGGAGCAGGAATAGCTGCAGTCCAGGAGTGGCTGTGCTGTGGTCTAGGACAATGTGGCTGCTTCTCCAAGCCACAGATGTGACCTGGCTGTGCAGAAGTTTGCTCTGATCCCCCGTGGTGTTTATCCTCTCTAGGGTATCTTTATTTCCAGGTGCTCAGCCCGCTGAATGTGGATCTGGCATTCTACGCCCGGGACGCCGTAGCAAAGGCAATTTATGGAAGGACTTTCACTTGGCTCGTCAACAAAATCAATGGCTCTCTTGCCAACAAGGTTGGTTTCTTGTCTGGGGCCCTGAATGCTCCTAAAATGCTGAGTAGTTTCTCCAGAGAGGCCCCACAACCCTCATCACCAAATATCTGAGATGCTGGATAATTGCTGCTGGGACATCCCCCAGCTCTGAGCTGGAAAACCCTTTAGTTTCTCTCTGGTAAATAGTTTTAGCAGTTCATTACCTGCTTTAAAGTGGCTTTTCCCCTGACACTTCTCTCAAAGAGGAAGTTTGAAATTCAGGTGAAAGCAGCCACCTGCAGGGGAGGAGCAATGGCAGAGCAGGGGTGTCTTTGGCAGGATTCGACTCAGAAAACAGTTATTGGCCTGCTGGATATTTATGGCTTTGAAGTGCTGGACACAAACAGGTACAGGCTGTTCCTGAGATTTGGGGTGACCTAGGGGCACGGGAGGTCCTGCAGGGATTTTTGAGTGTGCCCTCAGCCCAGCAGGGCCAGGTAGAGGGGACCAAAACCTGGGTGTAGGGACTTGCTGGACCCTTAGGAATCCCCTTTTCCTCTTGAAAGGAAAAGCTTTACCTTGGGCTGCAGGTGTGGTTTGGGCTCTGGTGCAACAGTGTGGGTTTGTTCTGTGTGGGAATGGGGGGCTTGGTCCGTGTAAAAATGGGGAATTTGGTCCTTGTGGAAGTGGGGTTTGGCCTCTGTGGGAATGGGTGGTTTAGCCCGTGGAGGAAGAAGCAAAACTGCCCCTGTCACACATCAAACGTGCTGCTGATTGAACCTTTCTGAAGCTTTGAGCAGTTCTGCATTAATTACTGCAACGAGAAGCTGCAGCAGCTGCTGATTGAGATGACCCTGAAAGCAGAGCAGGAGGAATATGAACTGGAAGGGATTGAGGTAAATTATATTTCCCCCTCCCTTTCCCCTTTGAACTGCTGTTACACTGAATGCTTTTGATCGTCAATGTGAAAGTCATCCTGCTTTTTTAGTTTGTTATTGTTCCTGTGGGAAGTGTAGGATTTGCCCAGGGGTCTCTTTCTGAAACTGTTTTGAAGTGCAATTAAGCCCAGACTTAATTGACATCGTTTAAGGAAGAAGTAGGACTTTCCCCAAAACTCAGATGCTCAGCAGTGACAACATCCCTGGAGAATGAGGGGTTCCAGCAGTGTAAAACATGGGAAGATGGAGAGGATTAGTGTAGGGAACAAGAGGATGGTGTGGGCTGCTGGAAGCAGGACAGCTCTGGGTTGGGATCATGGATCACCTTTTCCCTCAGCTGATCCTAATTCACAACACTCCT
Organism: Chaetops frenatus; assembly: GCA_013400775.1. Lineage (NCBI taxonomy): Eukaryota > Metazoa > Chordata > Aves > Passeriformes > Picathartidae > Chaetops > Chaetops frenatus. Next base: position 25,351 of record VZTR01021045.1, on the reverse strand, counting down.
TTCAGTGGGATCTGAGGCTGGATCTGATTTCAGTTCCAAAGAACTAAAAAAACTGCAAAGAAGAGGCCTTGATCTAAAACTGTTCTTCCTTCTTCCCTCTTACAGTGGGAACCAATCCCATATTTTAACAACAAAATCATCTGTGACTTGGTTGAGCAGAAGCACAAAGGAATAATCTCCATCCTGGTAAGAACAGAGTTTGTACTAAATTAAAATGCAGGCCTGTGCCTTGCTCTAATGGCCTTTAATCACATTTTACTCTCTAATTATGGGATGGGTCTGTGTTACCCAGAACATAAACACAGATTCCTGTAACAAACACCCAGAGGATGAGGCAGAGGATCTGGTTTTGGGGGGAGTTAAAGGTGGGGGATGTTCTGCTTCCCCAGCAGTGGAGCTTTGGGTCTGTGGGGCAAAGTTGTCCTAAATGTTGTTGAGGAGGGAATTTGAGCTCAGAGCAGCTCTGATCCGGTGCCTGCTGTTCCAGGATGAGGAATGTTTACGGCCTGGGGAAGCGACCGATTTGAGCTTCTTGGAAAAGCTGGAGGAGAAAGTAGGAGACCATGCCCACTTCGTGACGTATGCATTTACCCTCTGTATCCTATCCCAGACCCTTCCCATCCCATATCCATGACAGGGCTGGGGAGGGAACAGCCTCTGCCTTGGCCCAGAGGGAATCAAACAGCCCATGCAGTGTCTGGTGTTGGAAAACTCCACCGGTGGGTCTGGGGTACTGGGAGGTGTGGGCAGGGCTCTGTCTCTTCCCTGATGCTGAGCTTCGGGTCTGTCCTTCCACACCAAAATTAGGGGCTCCTGGGCTTTGGCCCAGGATTTTAGCCCATGAAGGTTAAATGGCTTTGGCCATGGATGGCCTCGGCCCCACGGACTCCAGGGAAAGCTGAAGATGCTGTGACAAGGAGCCAAATGCCTGAGGCTGAGGGGGGACATGTAAATATTTACACCCATCTCGTTCTGTGCGAACTCGGATTGTGAAGAGGAGGGAAAACGCTCGTGCTCCTCTCTCCCAGCTGGGTGGCAGTTTGGTTCATACTCCATTTGGAGGGGTTTTGGATCCCATTTTGGTGGCAGCTGAGAGCGTTGGCAGCGGGCTGTGCTGGCGCTTCCCTGCAGGAGCTGCTGAAGGGGCTGTGACAAGTCATCAATTGAGAGTCACAGCGCTGAGCTGTCACTGTTCCTGCAGCTCTGAGCTCCACCACAGCCAAGTGGAAAATTTGTAGCCAACTTCCTTGTCACCACAATGTGCCTTAATGCTGTTCTGCCTGATTAAAAGCTTTAAATAGAAGTGCTGGAGCTGCTTCCACGGGATCTGCTCTTGGAAGGAGCTTTGATACACGAACGTGCTGTTGTGACACTCAGCTCTGCTGTTTGTGACTGCTTACAAAGCTGAAACTTCAACTGTGAAGTTGCTCTTTTCTCTTGCTTGGTTTCCCTCCCCCTGCCCAGGAATCTTTGCTTTCTAAAATATTCCTGCTTTTCTCGAACATTTGGATTCCTCCTTTGTGTTTGGGTTCTTGCTCTAGGGCAAAATATCTGAAATCCTTTCCCCTAGGGTTTGCTTTGGGGTTGAGGCAGCTGGTGATTTTTTTTTGTCCCCCCCACATAAGCAGTAAAAATGTATTTAAATGGAGGCTACGGGAAGAAATCTTAATATTTCTGGAATGGGTGATCACTGCCAAATGACAGTGAGTAGATCCCAGGTATCCTGAGGAGTCTGTGGGAGCTGCCAGCAGGGAGAGATGATGGTTTGGTCATGGCCCATAACTCCTCAGTCAGAGCCACATCAGTCAGCTCCAACCCCACATTTCCAGCTGTCCCCCAGCTGTGACTCTCCTCAAGCTGAGGGAATCTCTTTGCTGCACTTTCTCCTGGTGTTTTGTTGGGTTTTCCCCCCCCGGCAGGCGCAAGCTGGCGGATCAGAAAACACGGAAATCCATCGACTGGGTGGATTTCCGCCTCCTCCACTACGCAGGAGAGGTCACCTACTGTGCTGTGGGTGAGTGAAAAACGGCCAGGCTGGAGCTCCTGAGCTCCTCAACTGCTCTGGGTGGTGATGACTTGGTGGGGAAGAGGAGTTACAGAATAGCTGCCCTCTGCAGGCACTGTCCTGGAAGTCTTTAACACAGCTGCAGTGACAATTTTGAGGATGTGAATGCTCCAACTTTCTTTTTTTATTTTCTTTTAAATAATTTTTAAATTTTTTTCAGGATTTCTGGAGAAGAATAACGACCTACTGTACAGGAACCTGAAGGAGGTAAACACAAAAGACGCTGTCCTTTTACATCACCTGCTTGGAGCAGAAGATTTATTTACTCTCTGAAGCAAACAAAAAGCTTTTTTTCTTTAGCAGTGACCTTCAGGCACCTCTGTGTGTGTTCTCAGGGCTGTGCTGCTCCAGGAGGAGTAGAAGGGCTGCTCAATAGGACAACTTTTACCTTGTCCTGTTTCAGGTGCTGTGCAACTCCAAGAACAGCATCATCAGGGATTGTTTCCTCCTGTCAGAACTGGACAACAAGAGGAGACCAGAGACTGTGAGTTTGGCCTTAACTCTGAACAGCAACTCAGCTCCCCAGGCCTTGGTTTAACCACTCATCCCTTCCTCAGTCCTGGTGGCCATAAACTAAAACACAACAAGTTCCACCTCAGCCTGAGGAAGAGCTTTCCATGGAGGGTGGCAGAGCCCTGGAACTGCTGCCCAGGGAAGGCCTGGACATATTCCAAACCCACCTGGACATATTCCTGTGTCACCTGCTCTGGGTTGGACTGTGTCACGTGCAGGGGGTTGGACTGGGTGATCCCCAGAGGGCCCTTCCCACCCTATAAACTGTGGGATCCTGGGATTCCTGCACTCCGTGGAGGTTTTTGCTGCCACCCACCCCTGAGAGCTCCCTGGCAATGGAACAGTGGTGCTGCTGAGGCAGCAGCCAGCAAAGTGACATCCCATAACACATCCCCCGAGGAGCAGGGAGCTGCTGAAGGGCTGCCTGCAGTGTCCAGCTGCATGGCCAGGCCTCAAATGCTCCAGCTCAGCACTGGCACAACTGACCACCCTCCAAAAACTCCAGGCTACCAATGCACCATCAGCTTTTGCTTCCAGGTTTAAGATGGATGCAGGGAATGGATTCCAATTCCTGCAGGGAAGAGTTCCAGAGCCCAAGAAGGTTGTTTTTTTTTTTGGTGCTGTCTTAGGTTGCAACCCAGTTCAAGAACAGTCTGACAAGTTTGATTGAAATCCTGATGTCCAAGGAGCCCTCGTACATCCGCTGCATCAAACCCAATGAGAACAAGGAGCCTGGTAAGGCTGGGGCTGAAGGCTCTGCTGAGTCCAAGGAATGGACAGAGGCATTTGTTTGGAGCAGGGTGCAGCATGTAGAGGTTGTGCTTGCATTTATATTTTTGTATAAATAGCTTGCTTTAGCTGGCAGCAAATCCATCCCCGTGGGGATTTGGTTCCTTCCCGGTTTCCCCCAACACATGGGCACGTGGGTGAGCTGGCCCAGACAGAGCTGACCAGTGAAGGGGTGTGCTCTTGCTGCAGGGAAGTTTGATGATTTCCTGATCCGACACCAGGTGAAGTACCTGGGGCTGATGGAGCACCTGCGGGTGAGACGGGCCGGCTTCGCCTACCGGCGCAAGTACGAGCTCTTCCTGCAAAGGTGAGGGAGCTGCTTCCCCTCTGGCCGGGTAAACCTGTCCTCCTGAGGGCTCCAGAGCAAGCAAAACTCAAGTCCCTGTGGTTGGAGTTGTCTGCAGACCTTCTCCTGCTTCAAAAATACCCTTTGCATGTTGTGTCTTGTCTGCATCGTTTTGATCTGCGTTGGCGTCTTCTGCCTCGAGTAAAGCAGAAGGAATTTGAGGGGGTTCCTCAGACTTCAGGTATTGGTGTCCTGCTGATCTTTCAGGTACAAATGTCTCTGTCCAGCTACCTGGCCACACTGGCATGGGCCAGCAGCAGAGGGTGTGGAGAGGCTCATCAAACACATTGGTTACAAGCCTGAGGAATACAAATTAGGAAGGTAAATTCCTTGCTCTGGCTGCTCAGTGTTTGCTGTACTGGATCCTCTGCCCTGTCTGTGGCAGGAACAAAGAGAGAGACAAAACCCTCAGATGCACAGATTTCCTCATTATTTTTACCTGTTTCCATTGGGAGCTTGAATCCAGCCTCACTCCCTCCATCCTTGGGTTAGGGCTCCAGTTTCTCCCGTTTCCCCGGGCAGCCCAAGGCAGCTTGGGCTTGGGTGCCATTACAGCTGTCTGGGGGGCTCTGAGCCTGCTCAGAAGGATGGCTCTCCATGGATAACCTGCTCCTGGTCTCTTTTTCAGAACCAAAATATTCATCCGTTTCCCAAAGACCCTGTTTGCCACAGAAGATGCCTTTGAGTACAGAAAGCACCTGCTGAGTAAGGGCCCAGTTCCCTTGGTCCGGGACTTTGTTCCTGGCTCTGGGTTGGATGGGGCTTGGAGCAACCTGGGATGCTGGAAGGTGTCCCAGCCCATGCCAGGGGGTGGAATGGGATGGGCTTTAAGGTCTCTCCCAGCCCTGCTCTTCACAGCTCTCAGAATTCATGGAAAACTCAGTAAAGTTGTTCCAGGCTGGAGAGAAATCCCTGTTTGAGGCCTGGGTACGTGGCTCTCTTGGAGCTCCTCGGTCCTATGGGTAACTGCCTGCCCCATGCCCAGATGCACCAAATGCCTTTCTCTTGGGATTGGGGTCTCTCCTGTCTCATCCTAGGGGTACCTGTTGCTTGAAAAGCATAACTGAAGGGCATGATACCTACAGGGGCCTCTTGTGGTGCCGTCGGTGTTGTGGCCCCTCTGTCCCCTGTGCCATGGGGTGCAGGAACTCGGCCCCTCACTGCCCTGACCCTGCAGCTGCCAGTGATGTCTCTGCCTCCTTTCCAGTTTCAAGACTCCAGGCCAAATACAAAGGATTCCTCGGGAAAAGAGCCTACCAGAAGAAGAGGAAAGCAGGTATGGGCTCTGGAGTGGGGGATTCTCTCAGGGCTGGGCTTTCCACAGGAGCTGTAGCCTTGGGAGCTCCTGGGTCTGTGGTGCTGTGGGCAGCACTTGGGGCTGTCGGGGTCAGAGGAGGTGGCAGCTGCACCCAGAGCATTCCCAGAGGTTCCTTTGGTCCTGTTTGGATCCTCACACCAGGAGCTGCTCTTGGCCTCAGCTGTGGGAACAGCTCTGAGCAGCAGCAGCAGCAGCACCTTCTGTCACACACAGGGGACGTTCTGGGGTTGATCCTCAGCTGCTGGGGGAAAAACCCCTCTTATCACTGGTAAAAAGTGCAGGCTCAAAGCAGCTCTCTGGGCTGTGGGCAGGAACAGCAGGAGGCTGAGCAGGGACAAGGCCTGGCCTTGATGCTGAGCCCCACAGCACAGGGGGAACTGGATCCACCAGGGAGAAGGAAACCTTCCACACTTGCTGTTCCCACCAGCTGATTTTTGGAGCTGCAAAATTACCAGTTTTAACTTCTGCTGGGTAAATATGAAGGCCAAGGACCAGGACTGATTCCTTCTTGCAGCAATCAAGCTGGAGGCCTGTTGGAGAGGAGCCCTGGCACGGAGGGCGGCCAAGAAGAGGACGTGGGCAGTGCAGACCATCAGGAAGTAACTGTCCCAAGCATGGAATCCTGGAATGCTTTGGGTTGGAAGGGATCTTAACCAGCCTGTCCCACCCCCTGCCATGGGCAGGGACACCTCTCACCATCCCAGGTTGCTCCAAGCCCCATCCAACCTGGCCTTGGGCACTTCCAGGGATCCAGGAGCAGCCACAGCTTCTATGGGCACCCTGTGCCAGGGCCTCACCACCCTCACAGGGAAGAATTTCTTCCTAATTTTTCTCATGCTTCTCCATTCCCTTCATCCTCCCTCTCCACTCCCCTAAACCCGGCTCCTGAAGTGCAGCTGATTCCTCCCAAACTCCAAAACCCCATGGTTTGGCCAGCAGAGCTTGGCAAAAACTGTTAATATTTAGAATATTCTAAAGCTTGAGATTTCCGTGGCTGACCCTCAGTGCCCCTGAGCTAAGAGCAGTGATCCTCAGCCTGTTGTGTGGCATCAATCCCCCCTCTCAATGCCCTGGATTTCTGGAGGTCACGGGGTATTTTCTGTAGGTTCATAAACGGCTTCATCAATCGGAAGAAACCCCTTTGCCCAGAGAACAGGGACTTTGTGAGGCTCTCACAGTACCACTACCTGACAAAGCTCCGAGACCACCTCCCAAAAAATGTCTTGGACAAGAGCTGGCTCCAGCCTCCCTCCATCCTGGAAGAGGTGAGGGTTTCTGTGGAGGCTTTGGGGAGAGGTGGAGGTGGCCCCTGTTTGGTGGCCATGTGTGTGCACATTCCAGATGGAATTCTCTGTTCAGAGCCTTTGGAAAAGCCCAAGATCTGCTGTGTTTGGGTGGGAATGGGAGGAATGGCACAGTGGCTGGTGTTTCCAAGAGAAATGAGGAAGCTCCATGTCAGTTTAAGGGGAAAAAAAAAAAAAGAGAAAATGCACTGACAGAAAAGTGAACTCATGAGCCCTTAATAAAGACAAAATTATTCCCACGGTGTTTCAGGCTCATGGCACAGACAGAGCTGTTTGTACAACTTCCTTATTTTATTTTTTCCTGGTTTTTTCGGTTTTTTGTGTTTTTTTTTTTTTTTTTTTAATGCAGACATCTGAGATGCTCCGGACAATCTGCATGAGGAACCTGGTGAGGAAATACTGCCGAGGGCTCACTGCTGAGAGGAAAGTGCAGGTAACTAACCCCAGGAATGCAGATGTGGGAGTTCAGACAGGTGTGATCTCTGCTCCCTGAGGATCACCTGGGACACAGGCAGCACCTTCTGATCCTGCTGCTCCAGTCAGTCCCTCAGGGATGAGAGCAAACTTCTCATCATAGCATCCCAAAAGTCCTGGAGCCAGGGATTTCCTCCAGTGTCCCTCATAATGGAGAGCAGACACGTGGAGCTTAATTTGTGGCATGAAATCTGCTCTCCGTATAATTAGAAAAGATCCATAAAAACCAAAAATCTATAGGGTTTTCCCTTCTGCCCCTTCACTTGGTGTGGCACAGGAATAACCCAAAGCTGCCGGAAGGAACGCAGCACAATTCCAAAATTCCACGAGTCAGGTGGGCAGTGAGTGAGCTGGAGGATGCTGTGGAGTAGCAGTGTTTGCATTGTCCCTGGTGATGTTCCCAGGGGAGGGATTCCAAGGGTAAGGGCTGTTCCTTGTCCCATCAGCTGCAGCAGAAGGTGGTGACCAGCGCTGTTTTCAGCGGGAAGAAGGAGGGGTACCTGGAGAGCCTCAGCCAGCCCTTCCTGGAGACCCGCCTGAGTGAGTCCAGCAAACCCCTGGAGGCCTCTGCTGCTGGCTCTGTAAATCCCTGCTTGGCCAAACAGACTCTTTTTCCAAGAGAAATTCCCTCCTGGCAGAGGCAGCATCACCTGCCGTTGGAGTTCCTCCCTCTGTCACATCAGCACAGTGATGGATCTGCCAGATTGTTCTCAAACTGGGGATACTGGGATCCCTCTGGGACAGAGAGCCTAAACCTGAGCAGAATTCCCTGGGGGCTGGGAAGGATCAGAGTCTGAACCGACAGCAGACTGGAGAACAGGCAGAAACTCCTGGTGGGAATTTACTTGTCAGGCAGGAAAAGTCACCAAAATGGGTTTGGGAGCAGCTGAAGGTGACCGCCCTCAGTTTGGAAGGGAGTATTCCAAGGGGAAAAGGCCAGTTGGGATGAAGACAGCTAAATCAGCTCTCTGGTGTTTGCTGGGGGGTGAGGAGTGTCTGTCTGGGACTGTGGCTCGGTCACCCACACCCAGTTTCTCTTTCTGGTTTGCTCCTCAGAAGAGAACGACCTAAACCCCAAAGTGCTGCAGCTCATCCGTGGGGAGAACATCAAGGTAAGGGAAGGACAGAACTCCTGGAATTACCTTCACCAGAGCCCTGGAACTGCTTGCTCACACAGGCACTGATGAAGAGCAGTGGAGGCACCATTTCCTTGCTTTTAAATTTGAGACAGGTCTCAGTTAACACCTAATTAAAAGCTGTTTAAGATTCCTTTTAATGAAAGCTTAAAGAGCACTCCCTGTGCAGGGCAGGGGCAGAGCTGGAGAGTCCATGCACTTCCCGTGGTTGCAGCACAGAGGGCACAGAGGCCCCATCATTCCCAGGATTCTGCCTCCTGGATTTCCCAGCCTGGGGAATCCAGATCCCTGTGAGCTGGGACCTGCAGCTCCACGGGCAGAGCTGCTTCTCCCTGAGCTGCTTCCAGTCAGGAAAACCCAACCCCCCTGGAGCAGGAGCTGTGCAGGAGTGGAAATGCTGATTCCAACTCGTTGTTTTCAGTATGTGACCCCCGTGATAAAATATGACAGGAACGGGTTCAAGGCGCGGGAGCGGCTCCTGGTGCTCACCCAGAGCTCGGCCTACGTGGTGGAGATGGCCAAGATCAAACAGAAAATCGAGTATTCCACACTGAAAGGTACCAGTGGGAGTCCTGGTCCAAGGCTGGATGGGACCAGGAGCAACCTGGACTAGTGGAAGGTGTCCCTGGCCATGGATGGGGGTGGGATGGGATGATCCTTAATGTTCCTTCCAACCCAAACCATTCCATGATGATTCTGTGAGTTGTTGTGGGGCTTCCTGTCCTGCCAGGCATCCTTTGGGAAGGGTGAAATTCTGAAACCTTGTCTTGCAAAGATATTTGAAGGATCTATCCCTCTTTTTCTGGGGGCTGGACAAAGCCTTGAAGGATGATTTTACAAGTAAGGGGACACAGATCCTTGAAATGTTTAAATGCAGGGGGACATCACTTTCTACTGACACAGAAGGGAGCAAAAATAACCCAAAACTTTCCTACCCTGGTTTGTGGGTATTTTTTAATCCTGGCACTGCTGGAACTACAGTTCAGAGGTAGAATGGATCCTTCTCCCTCTTCTATTACCAAAACCAAGGCACCAGCAAACAGCTCGTGCAGGGGTTTAAATCACCACTGTTGGAATTGTGCTATGGACAATGGGTGCCATAAAGGGACCTTCAGGAGGTATTTTGAAAATTCAGATTAATTATTCAAAGCAGGAGCTTCGTGTGTTTTCCTCTAAGAATGGGAATATTCTTCATTCTTAGGAAGGACAGAGCCCTCCCTCAGGAATGTGACTTCCCCTGTAACCACATGAGGCTGGAGCTGCTGTTCCTGTGGGGAAGGAGCTGAGGGTGGTGTGGAGCTGGGTTTGGTAGGTTTTCCTCTAATTTTGGGGTTCTTTTGAAGGGATCTCCACCAGTAACCTGAGCGATGGGATCGTGGTCATTCATGTTCCCGAGGACAACAAGCAGAAGGTAAGAAATTGGGATGGTGGTTAGAGTGAGGTCATGGGGCTGATGCTTCTGGTGTCATCCTATAAACTCCTGGAACGACCCAATTCCTGGTGTTTATCCAGTGTGTAATCAGCCAGGCCTCCACACTCTTGCTGTCTGAACATGAAAACTTTCCCTTGGATTCCCAACCTGCCAGGGAGTTGTGAAGAGTGGGAAGGTCCCCCCTGAGCCTCCTTTTCTCCAGGCTGAGCCCCTCCAGCTCCCTCAGCCCCTCCTGGTGTGACTGATTCTCCACACCCTTCCCAGCTCCATCCCCTTCTCTGGACACACTCCTGTGGTTTTTTTTTTTTTTTAGACCCAATAAATCCTAAATAATCCCTGGAAAGGGTGTTTAAATTGGTCACTTCTGCCAGGCAGCCACTGCTCTGGCATTCCAAAGGGGTTTCTCTGCACCATCAGCTGGGTGATTCCAGGTGACTTTATCCCTCCTTTTTTTTTGTTTCCAGGGAGATGTGATCCTGCAGTGTGAGCACATCTTTGAGACAGTGACCAAGCTCTGCATATTGGCCAACAAGCAAAGCCTCGTTAAAGTGGTGAAGGGGAGGTAAGGAGGGCAGGAAGGTGGATGGGTAGCACTGGCTCTGTTTTATGGAAAAACCTTTTAGGCCTGGACTAGGTCAAGACTATTGACATCACCCCAGCAAACAGTGCCCAAAGCTGGACAGGTCTGGTGCAGCAGCATCTCTGGTTTTGTCACTTCCAGAGGCACAGGGAGAAGAGATGGGATGCACTGAGGGAAAATGTATTAAAAATCATTTCAGCTTTTTTTCCCAGGCTTTTCCCAGGCTAATGAGTCCTTGCACCCTGCTAGGCTGCTGCTCTGCTCTGACAGCTGCCCATGCCCCACCTGCCTAAACCCAACTTATTTCTAGGTGATTGTACTTTAAACCTACTTTTTTTTTTTTTTTCCAGTTTTCTGATGTGACCTGGGAGTGAGGTTGTGGCTTTAATGGTTCCACAGGGGATTCCAGGAAAATTCCACAGGGAATTCCCACTAAAGCCAGCTGGAAAGCTGTGGGTCACCTCAGCACAAATGCTCCAGAAGGACTGAGGAGCCCCAAAATTTCAGGATCCTCCCAGTCCCAGCCCTGAGCTCCTGGCAGCTGGATGCAGTCCATGTCTCTGACCTCTCTGGGAATTGGAGCTGGCAGGTGAAACCTGCACTTCTGCTCCAGCTTTTCAGCCTGGCCTTTGCTTTTCAGCTCTAATTAGATTTGGTGTGCTCAGTGCTTTCCTCCAGGTCAGATCTGCTTAGCTTCCAGTGCTTAATTGCACCAGGAACACTCAAAAGCCCGGGCTGGGCAGGCTTGTTCCATTCATCAACCCCTTGGGCTCGCTGGGATAATGCAATTGTTTAGGAAATTCACCTAAGCTGGAGGCTCTGATCTGCTCCTCTAACGAGATTTGCCCAGGGAACAGAAATAAAGGGAGTTTAGAGTAAAGCCTCTTGTGGGGAGAGCTCTCCAGGGTGGGGGTTCTGTGCTTCCAGCCTCCGGTTCCGCGTCGGCTCCGGGAAGGAAGGGACCATGGTGTTCACCGTGGGGCCAGAGCCTCAGGTCTTCAAGGACAAAACTGGACAGCTCACAGTGGTAAGGCCTCAGCTGAGCACAGGGAGGCACCTGGTGCTTCCCCCTTTGGAGCTCCACCTGCAGAGAGAGCAGAGTGTCCCCCCTGCCTTCCTGGGAGTCCAGGAGGGACTGAGTCCTCTCCCAAAGCAGGAAGTGACCACCCCGTCAGTGTCACCTGCACCAGGTGATGCACAACAAGTGCTGGGAGCTGCAGCTCCAGGGATTGTGCAGGAATTGTCCCCAGGGATGGGGGAGCAAGGCTGGCTCCTGGTGTGGGCACTTAGGGAATTTAGCCTGACTCAAACTCAACGTGCACCTGCACAATGAGGGCTCAGGTGATGTTTTCCACCTCTTGTTGCCTCTCTCAACCAAGTTGTGCCTGAAACAGGTTGGGGGATGGAGGGAAGGCACTTCTTGTCACCCCAAGCAGGTCCTCTGAGGAGCTGACAACTCCAAGGAAGAATTCCAGGTGGAGTTTTCCATCCTGCAGACAAGATGGGGGGAATTGTCTCTATGTACCAATTGGCAAAGAGAAACTCCACCACTTTTCCCAGTCACCTTGAGCATTCCTGATTGAAGGGCTTCTTCCTCTTCTCCTCCCAGGTGTCAACCCCGAGAAAGTCTTGATGAGAACCAGTTCCTGTTCCCTTGGCTGGGAACAGAAAGGAGCCTGCAGGATGAGACCAGCCCTCACATCTTCCCTGGAATCTTTGATGCCACAGGGCTGCTGTGATTTGAGAGTTTGTTTGCATCTTTTAGGCTCTTTTTTTATAGCTTAAGACTACTCAACTGTTGCTAAATAAAACCCCTGATGTTGCTGTAACATTCCCAGAGGGAGAGGCTTGTTACATGGTCACAGGGACATTTATCCCCTAAGTTCCAAGGTAAAATCTCCATCTCTGAGAGGTCAGGAAGGATTAGGACAGAAGCCAAAAGGCTTCTCTAGCTTTACTTTGAGTCACTGCTCAGGAGCACTGCAAGAAGTGCAGATCAGTGTTAACCCTGGTCTGAAAACAACTTTTCTCAGGACAGACTGACCAGAGAGAATCCCAAAAGCTGGGGCCTCTCCCACAGGGAGGGCTGGGAGGTCAAACTGACATTAATTAGGAGAGAGATCTGATATTTCATCCCAAAAGTTCCTCCAGCCCCACAGCCCACAAGGACATCGAGCTTCAAGCAAGTAATAAAGTGACTCGCATGTAAATATGAAATATCTTCTAATTTATTGTGTTATATTAAAAAAAAACAAAGGTACATATTGCAAACATCAACCATACACTGAAATCCAGCTGAAGCTTGTTCTGTGCAGAAGTCTGGACAGGTGGGAATGATTGTACAGAACAGGAATTTGCTGTTGTCCATGAAACAATTCCACTAAGACTGAAAGGTTCTACCTACACTTTGCTCTAAGGTAGGATGGGAGCTCGGAGCCTTGCCCAGGTGCTGGGCTAAGGGATCCAAAACCTGCCTTGGGGAAGTGCAGGAGCAGCTGCTCTGGTGCTACAGGGAGAGAGGTGGGAAGGGGGCACCAGGGCTGGTCCCTGTCCCCTCCTCGTGCAGCCCCACCCGTGTCAGGAGCTGGGAGGGGACAAAATCCCTTCCCCAGGGGGACCTTCCTCAGCTCTCCTGGGCTGTGCTGTCACTGCTGGTGCTGGAGAATGGAAGCAGCCAGTTCTGCTCTCCCTGGCACTGGGAGGCAGGGAAGGATAATCTGAAGAGCTGCTTGTGCCCAGGACACCTGCCCTGAGCCCCAGCTGCACCTGAGAGCTCAGAGCAAAACCACTTAATAGTAACGAGGCTCAGGACTGAGAGCATTTGTGCAAGGGCATGACCAGGGTGTGCCCAGAGCAAGGACAGGGGCAGCAGGTAAAGGACGGTCCCCAGGACAGCAAAGCTTGGCTGCACCACTCCAGCACCCAGAGGTGAGCTCAGGAGTGAGTTAAGGCAGAGTCTGCCCACAAATGCAGTAACAAAACTAAAACTGAAACTTGAACTCTCCTGGACCGACTTTGCTAAACCAACAGCTCTACAAAGCACTGTACAAAGATTAAAAACAGCCCTCCCCGGGTTTTTAAGAACTTAGTTTGCATAACCTGAAAGGGAAAAGCCTGAAGCCAGTTAAGGATCTATTTACAGAGAAGTTAATCACATAGCTGTGACCTGTCAGGTGCTTAGTACTGGTGTCACCTCCTGGGGCTGAAGCTGCTCTGCCCCACAGGACTGGATTTGCTCTGGGGTCTGCAGGTCAGCACAGCCAGGGATGAGCTGCCCTGAGCCTGCTGGAGAGCAGCTCCCAGCTGGAGTGAGCAGGGCTTGCTGCAGGACTGGTGCTGCTCCCTGTTCAGCCCCTGCTGAGACACAGCCCCCACCCCAAGGGCAGCAGGGCTGTTCCAGATGCTGAGATGCCCAGTAACAGCCCAGTAATCACCAGTAAGTGTCAAAGTTCTCAGTGCTGGAGAAACAGCACTCCAGGACTTCCCTGCCTTGCCCCCAGCTTATCCCAGCCCTGAGGGGAGAGGCCCTGGCTCCTTCCCCCTCTGCACTGCTCCAGCCCCAAAGGCTGCTACAAACAGGTGTAAGTACAACTCAGACTGGAAGCCCTGAGCTGTCAGGACAGAGCTGCAGCTGCTGAACCCCAGGGAGACTGTGGAGCTCTCAGTGAGCAACCAGCAGCTGCAGGAGAAAGAGGAGTGGGGACAGGTACAACATCCTTGCCTGCCACAGCCACCAGCTGCCTGCAATGTGGAGAAGTCTTTGGTTACTAGAAAGATGGCCTCAGACTATCTTTGAAATCTTTGAGCTTTACTTGATGATCCAAAACTGTACAGCCACTTCCTGGTGTGTTCCAGCCTCTACCAAGGAGCTGTGTGGAACAGAAGAACGTGGGTGGTGCTGCTGCAGCACCTTTGGTTTTCACACTGTCCCCACGTCCTTGGCAGCCCCGAGCCAGGAGCAGGGATCCTTGGAGCAGGAGCACAGAGCTGCTGCTCCAGAGGAATCTGGCTGTTAAAGCCAGTGCTAAATATTCCAGACAAAGGGTCAAAAGAAACTCTAGCCCAGGGCAGAGTGCTCTGGTGTCACCCACTGGTGCTGCTGCAGTGCAAGTTTAACACTTCTTACCTCGGGTTTCTCTCCCTACCTCCCTCCCAGCACTGGTGGCCTGCACTGTGACAGCTGTGGCTCTGCTGCCAACCCTATGGAATGACACCCCACCTCCCACCACCGCTGCCACTTGACTCCACAACAGGCAACAGGAGACAAGGAGGTAGATAAAATATTCATTGACAAGAGAAAAGCACTGGCAGAACACCACAGTGCAGTGGCCTTTCCACGCTCTGCCCTTCCACATACAGCTGCCATGGCTGGGAAGACTTGGAATACCCTCAGGATCAAGTCAAACAGGGAATATCTGCCTCTGGGTCACTGCCTGCTTCTGTTTCCCCTTGCTCACAGCAAGGCATGCTCCTGGATCAGTTCCAGAAGGGAACCAGGGCTGCTGCCCCTCATCAACACCCCCCTGCATGGGGGGATGGAACCTGCTGTGAACTCCAGGTACCTGGGAGCTGACCCGGGAGCTGATGGAAACCAACACCCATGGTGAGATCACCCACCTGAGATCCAGGCTCAGGCAGAAGTTGTAAGCACTGACCAGTACCAACACCACTCCCAGGGAAAGCAACCGTAGACAATTTGCTCCTGACCCTCCCTCCTTTGGGAGGAATTCTAACCTTGAACCGTAGGGATAAAGCAGGGATGGGTGTCCCCAGCTCAGTGCTGCAGAAGCTCCACTGAACCCTTGGAGGAGCAGATCCTGAAAGCTGTGGTGAGCCCAAGGGAGCAGCCCCTGGAATCTCATCAGCCTGTGCCATTTGTCCTTTGGGGAGTCACCCAAGGCACTCCCAAGCTCTCTCCCAGGAGCCAGGGTCAGCAGCTCTGGGTTCAGGTCCCTGCCTTTCCCCCCAGCCCAGGAGGGTCAAGGAGTGCCTGGAGGGAAGGAGGGTGGCTGGCTGAGCTTTTGTTTGTTATTTTGGTTTTAAAGTGCAGGATCATTACCAAAGCCACAGGAAGCCAGTCCTCCTCCTCTCCAGCACAAAACAGCAACGACAAGAGTGCTAAAAATTCCGGGCATTTCTCCAGCTGCTCAACAGGCCCTTCCAGGCTGCCCAGTAACCTCATTGATCCTCGCCCTACAACTACCGCATTTAAATACCCCAAATAACCTAGAGTTTGTTACAAATCACAATTTACAGACTGTGCTGGACAGGAGTTGCACTGCCTGGTCCTGCTGCAGGGCAGCCCCTTCCCCAGAGCTGTGGGGGATGTCCCAGGGCTCACTGGTGCAGGTGGGCCCTGTCATCCGGGCGCTTGATGTGGATCCTCCGCACGCGCTCGATGCGCTCCCGCTCCTCGTCCTCCTCCAGGTGGTGGGAGCGCCCTGCAGCCCCTCCCGTGGCTTCCAGGAGGGCATTGTCCGGCCCCCTCCCATCCTGGGATTCATACAGCAGAATGTTCAGGGTCTCCTCGTAAATTCGGGCCTCTGGGAACTCCACCTGGCAGGCAGGGAAGAGGAGGTCACTCGCTGCAGGCACCGGATTGCCTCAGCTTTGATTCCTGATATCTGTTTTTACAATTTCTTAATTGTAATTTTTTACAGTTTCTTAATCCTTTCTATTCCATTTTTTGCTTCCAGCTTTTGAGACCAACAACCTGTTGGGTTTTTACCAGAACCAGGCAGATCTCTCCTGGGAAAAGGGAATAATACAGGGAAGGTGTGCCATTGCTGGATCCCTCCTTACACGGGGGTGTAGAACCAGGTTTGGGGTAGGAGGGGCCTTAAAGATCACTTAGTTCCAACCCCAGATCATCTGCTTGTAACCCCCAAACCCAAACGTTGTTAAATGCACAAGTTTGTATAAAGACAGAGCTGGACTGAACAGTATGGAATATCCCAGTGCATCATGGAACACCACAGGGCTTTATGGAATACCCCAACTGCCCAGTTTTACCTGCCCTGAGCAGGCAGCTCCTGCTCTAAACCCCAGGATGAGCTCCAGGTGCTGCCCCACTCTCCATGCACTGATTATCCTCTAGAGGGGCTGAACAATGACAAAGTGGCAGCCTGTTCAGCTGTCAGGGTGGCAGGCTGGAGCATCTCCAGTTTCCCTGTACCTTGGTCTGCTTTTTCTCGGTGGCATAAACGATGGAGGTGCAGCAGACCTCGGCGATCTTGCGGCCCTGCCCGTAGAAGGACCAGCAGCAGATCTCATCCCCAATGACATCCTTGATGAAGAGCACCCTCCCGTTGAACCTCAGGGACAGCTTGTCAAAGAGCTCAATGTTTTTGAGCATGTTGTCATCGGAGTTGCTGTGGGATGGAGGCAGCAGCAGGAATTTACAGAGCACATGGAAAGAGTGGGAGCAGTGAGCATTGAGAGCCTGAGCACCCAGATTCCTGTGCCACAAAATCCCAGGATGGTTTGGGTTGGAGGGACCTTAAAGCTCATCCAGTGCCAACCTGTGCCATGGGCAGGGACACCTTCCACTTATCCCAGGTTGCTCCAAGCCCCATCCAACCTGGCCTTGGACACTTCCAGGGATGGGACAAACCCAAGAAATTAATTCTTATTATTTCACTACTACAGGCAGGAAAACCTGAAGCAGCAGCAATACAGCAACAGCCCTGTGAACAAGGCCCTTTCACCCAGGTGTAAAATCCTATAGCCAAATCAAACCATTCCTGAGCTCAGCACTCTGGATGGGCACTGTTATGGCATGAAACTTATAAGGGAATAAGGGAAAGGGGGCAAGGCCCCCAACTTGATTATTTCAGCACTTACTGAGCTCCCTGTGTTCAACTACCACACTGCAATTCAGGGGAATTGCAGACAGCACTTGGCCAGGAGCCTCTGCCAGCTGCACCTAAGGATTAGAGGAACTCCTCTGGCACAGAAATAGCACAGGCTCAGCCTTCCATTGATGGCAGCAAACGCCCTTCTGACTCCAGTTTGAAATTAATTGGGAAAAAATGGAGTGCCTGCCAACACCAATCAGTCATTGGGTCTGGGGGAAGAAAAAGAAAACTCTTATCATGGATTTTAGTCTATGGAAAACTTCCAACAATTGCAGCTGAAGTCACTTACCTGGTGTAAGAATATTTGTTGTTGCTTCTGTTATAGAGCAGCTTCACTGCTGGCTGTAAGAAACAAAGCACAGGTGAGTTCCAGGGAGCACAACCAGAGCTGGAACCTCAGCTCAGCCCAAGGCCCCACAGAGAAGCTGCAGTGACAAATTCCCAGTGAGATTCTGGTGGTGTTTCTGCTATTGCTGCAAACCTGTGATGCACAGGTTGGCAGAGGGGCTGCAATCCCTCCTGACCCCTTCTGGGTCTGGATTCTCATCTATTCTTATCTTCTCTCTGCCTTATCAGCATCCCCTGCCATGGCCAGGGGCATTTTCCACTAGCCCAGGTTGCTCCAAGCCCTGTCCAACCTGGCCTTGGACACTTCCAGGGATGGGGCAGCCACAGCTTCTCTGGGCACCCTGTGCCAGGGCCTCACAGGGAAGGATTTTTTCCTAACATCCCATTTAACCCTGCCCTCCTTCAGCTTAAAGGCTTCACACCCCTTATCCTGTCACTCCATCCCTTATCCAGCTCCCCAGATCTCTTGGTGCCCCTTTAGACATTGGAAGGAGCTCTGAGGTCTCTCCAAAGCCACTTTCTCTCCAGGCTGGACACCCCCAGCTCTCCCACAGCACATCCCAGTCTCTCTCACCTTGTTGGAGGTTGCAATCAGCTTCTGCTCCTCCTTGGAGGAGGTGATCACCGGGACCTTGCAGAAGGGCTCGTACGCGTCCTTGTTCTGTGGGAGCAAGAACCAGACAGCAGCTGGACACAGATCCCAGGGCACAGCAACATTTCCTGGGAATGATCTGTGCTGAGGGCTCAGTGTCCAGTCTGTCCCAGGCTGGCCAGGCACCATTTTTCTGGGAGCACCTGAGGTGTCCATTCCTGCCCTCCACCACTGAATGTCCTGTGCCCAGCTAAACAGCAGGATCTGGAATGGGGCTTCTGCCAGACAGGGCATCAGTGACAGCAGCATCAAACCCAAGATGGGAACCTCAGAGCATAACAAAGAACACAACAGGACTCCCAGCAGCTCTGGGAAGAAGCTGGTTTCCCTGGATGTGACCAGACCCCAGCAGATGGCAACGCCAGCAATTCCAATTCCCAGCCTCCAAAATCACCACGTGAAGACCAGGAGAAAAATCCTGCTCTGCCCAGATGATGCTGCCCACCCCCAGCAGCCCCTGAGCCCCGTGCCCACCTGCAGGGCTGCCTGGCACTCATCCACCAGCCCCTGCACCAGGTAGTACTTGGCCTCAGCCAGCAGCTCCTCGATCTCGCGGCGGCTCTCGGGGAGCGGCACGGCCCCGTCCCGCAGGTAATTCAGGATCGTCCCAAAGTGCTTCCCACAGCGGTCGATCAGGATCCAGCCTGGGGACACAGGAAAGCCAAGGCAAGGACAAGCTGAGATGAACGTGGCAAGAGGCCTGGACAGAGCAAACTGGTGAAGGACATGGTGGAACTGGGAGTGTGAGTGAGGATGGAACGGGGAATGTGAGCAGAGAGTGCGGCACAGCTACGGAGCGTAGGAACACGGTGGGAGGAAAATAAGGGAATGGTTTGGGTTGGAAAGATCATGCAGTCTCACCCCTGCCATGGGCAGGAACACCTTCCACTAGCTCAGGTTGCTCCAAGTCCTGCCCAGCCTGGCCTTGGACATTTCCAGGGATGGGACAGCCACAGCTTCTATGGGCACCCTGTGCCAGGGCCTCACCACCCTTACAGGGAAGAATTCCTTCCCAATATCCCCCCTACCCCTGTCCTCTGGCATTGAGCAGCCATTCCCCTTTTTTTTTTGCTCCAGGCCCTTGTCCAAAGTCCTTCTCCAGCTCTCCTGGAGCCCCTCTAGGCACTGAGAAGTGCTTCAAGGTCTCCCTGGAGCCTTCTCCAAACTAGCTACAACCAAAGCCGTGGGTGCAGGATCCACGTTTCACCTCTCACTGCTGGGATCAGGCTGGACCCTGGAAAAGTCAGGCAGTGCCAAGGCTGGAGTTTCCCTGAGTGAACAGATGGCCACTCTCACAGGCTGAGGCTCAGGAATGCAGCGAGGAAACGCTTGTGGGGAAGGAGTCATATTTTGGACAAATAAGGAAAGTAGGTTAAAGCAGCCCCTGTGTGTTCTGCATGAATGGAATTACGAGGAAAGTCTGAACATTTGGTTCAATCTGGAAAAGGAACACGGCCCTTTCTAAGGGAAAAGGAGACACTCTGCAGCAGCTCACTCCAGGCTTCCCAGCTCCCTCATTCCTGCTGTCCACAGAGAACACAAAGTGTGCTCCAAGTGTGATTTTACAGGCTGGAACAACAAACTGGAGACAGAAATCAGGGAACAAAGGACTGATCCAGGCTAATGGCTAATCCAACTAGAGCAGAAAAAAGCCCATTTGGCAGTGCAGAGTATGGAAAGCAAGAAATCCCATTTTAGTGGGAGATTTAGTGGAAGGTGTCTCTGCCCATGGCAGGGGGTAGAACAAGGTGAGCTTTAAGGTCCTTTCTGACCCAAACCATTCTGAGATTCTGTGATAAAGAGGAAGCACAAGCCATGGTAATAAACCATGATATCCATATTCCACAAGTGCAGCTGCTTCCCCAAGCTCACTGGAGCACACAAAAAGGTAAAGGGCCAGCTGAGAGCAGAATTACCATCCCCAACTCCTCTGTTCTCCTATGTGATTCCTCGTAGGCTGCAAAAATCTGCTGCAACTTCATGTTTACAGATGGTGAAACTGAAGAATTGCTCATTTTCATGTGGGGATGAGAGAACACTTCCAGTAGCGTTGCAAAATCGGAGTGACCACTAGAAGAGCTTTAAAAACCCTCCAGTTTCCCCCAAACAGCCCAAAGGAGATGAGTCACAGGGAAGTGACCTCGCTGCCACTTGGCCACAGCAGAGCCAACAAGTGGGCTGAAGCCTTTTAGAGTTATTTTTTAATTGCAGTGTTCCCAAAACATCCTGTAATCTATTTAGGAAGGGACACAGAATCCATCAGTTGTATGGAACACAAAATCATGGAACGGTTTGGGTTGGAAGGGAATTTAAAGTTTATCCAGTTCCAGGCCCCTGCCATGGGCAAGGACACCTTCGACTGTCCCAGGTTGCTCCAAGCCCTGTCCAACCTGGTCTTGGACACTTCCAGGGATGAGGCAGCCACATGTTCTGTGGGAATTCCATCCCAGCCCCTCACCACCCTCACAGGGTGGATTTCTTCTCAATACCCCATCTAACCCTGCCCTCTGGCAATTTGAAGCCATTCCCTCTTGTCCTGTCACTCCAGGCCCTTGCAAATAGTTCTTTCCCATCTTTCTGTCAGCTCCTTCAGGCCCTGGAAGTCACACTTAGGTCATGCCAGAGCTTTCTCTTCTCCAGGCTGAACAATCCCAGCCCTCCCAGCTTTTCCTCCCAGCAGAGCTGCTCCATCCCTCTGATCATCCTGGTGCCCCCTCTGGACTCTCTCCAGCAGTTCCACATCCTTCCTCTGCTGGACCCCAGGGCTGGAGGCAGCTCTGCAGGTGGGCTCTCACCTGGGCAGAGCCCCCATTCCCCTCACTGCCTTTGTCCATGGACACATCAGACCTTTAGGGAATTAATCTTTGTCTTACAGGAATTCTCAGGGAGAGGATCCAAACACTCCAGCTAAAACCAGACAGCATTTTCCAACCTAGCCCTGGCAGGTGAAACAGGAGCCTGACACTGGACACTGCCTGAGGCTCCACTCTCTTATCAGCAGCTGGACCAGGAACAGCTCCCCCATCAACAGCAGCAGGGAGTCAGGGAAAAAAAAGAGAATTGGAAACAGGTTTGATGCACCTGGAAAACTCACATCCTTCTCCCTGCTCATTACCATCCAAAGAAAATGTTCCAAATATGCTGATTTGCTACAGTTCACCAATAATTTCTAAGCTGAAAACAATCATCTGCCACCCACAACCAGAGAAGCCCAGACTTTTCTCCTGCAGCCTGAGGAGCAGAAGGTTGGAATTGTTCAGCTGGGAGGAGGAGCTGGGATCTGAATCCCAGACACAGAGCAGGACCCTGTGTGCCACATTCCAGCCTGGTTAAACCCAACTCCTTCCAGTTGCTCCCCAAGTCTGGCTTCTTTTCCTAAGAAACATTTCGTTTGGTGCCAGGTTTTGGGTGTGACCAATGAGGAGGATTTTGAAGAATTCCAGATAAAAAGTGTTTCCTTTAGCAGCCCCAGTGCTATTGTCCCAGTTTCCAGGCAAGGGGAGATAAAGCAAGAACTGCTGCTATGGGAGTGTCTGTGTTACAACACACAGGAAGTATCAAATTCCTCTTAAAACACCAACTGCTTCCATGGAACAATCCCACACAGACACCGTGGGAGTCACAGCAAAACAAACTTGGGATTTTACATCCCAAACACGATATTTTAGCGGGAGAAACTCCAGTTATCCTCAGATTCGGGGTGCAAACAGCACCTGCACTTCCAGGGTCTCTGTGCCCTGGAAATGGGATGTACCAGCCCAGGACACTGGGATCATGCCAGGGTGGGCTTCCAAAATGAATTTGGAATTTCTGATCCATTGCCATCCATGGGAAGTCTGGAATTATCAAATTTAGTAAAGCAGCTTTAGGGAGGGACAGGAAGATCCTGATGGTGGAGTTACCTCAAGTTTAGCAAAGGGAGAGGATTCACAACATTTCTACCCCTCCAGTGCTCCCAGTCAAGGTGTTGATTCCCATTTGACAGGGTTTTCCCAAATTTGACCCAGTGTTGATTCCCATTTCACAGGGGTTTTTTTCCAAACCTGCCCTACAGAATGACTTTTTTTATGCAACCTCCATGGTCTGTTTCCAGGATAAGTATCCCAGAGCCCCTTTGATCCAGAATCCCAGATCACAGCATCCACATTCCTGCTTTATCCTGGCCTGAGATTACACCTGGAACAACACAGCTTTGTTTTCTACAGCTTAAATATAAGGACTTCTGGCTAAACCAGGAATACTCAGCTAATCAGGCTGTATTTTTACATTTTTTCCTTCAAATCCACTTCCTCTTATCTCCAGAAAGCTTATCACAAGAGACCTGTAAACCTCTAGACTATTTTATAGCACTCAATACTCAGTCCAACCCACCTCACACCCTGCACTATATTTTCTCTATTTTCAGCAAATTCAAACAAAATTTTCAAATAATAACTAACTAATCCCAAGAGAGGTGTTAGAACCTCCAGGCTCAGCTTTGCAGAGGCTATTGTTAAAGACAAAGGTCCTTAAATACTGTTATGGGTAAAACATCAGAGTGAAAATGAAGCTGAGCTTCCAACTAAACTCTGGCACACCCACAACATGGGAACATGGAGATAAAATTCCAAATTTTCTGAAAATTCTGCAACTGGTTCTGTTTTAGGGAAGTCAGCTGTCAATAGTCCCCCAAGAAAATTATTTCATTTTAAAAAATCAGCTTTTAGCTCATAAATAAAGCTCAGAGCATGTTTCATATTTATTATAACCAAAGAGACAAGAAGAGGGAATGGCATTCTGAGCTTCCAAGAGGACACACAAGTCCCAACTCATGGATTCCTAATCCCAACCCCCATCTTTTTCCATGGGCTTCAGAGCTTTAGTGTCAGTGTTTTGAAAGGAAAAGATGCTCCAGGTGCCACCTGGGCCTGGAAGGAGCTTTGGCACTTCTTAGTGTCCTTCTGACCACTCAGGTCATCCTTGTCTTTTGTTCCACATTTTTCCCAGCTGTACAATCATGGATTCATGGAATCACAGCATGCTTTGGGTTGGGAAGGACCTTGAAGATTATTTAGTCCACCCCCTACCATGGGCAGGGACACCTTCCACTGTCCCAGGTTGCTCCAAGCCCTGCCCAACCTGGCCTTGGACACTTCCAGGGGTGGGGCAGCTTCTCTGGGCAACCTGTGCCAGGGCTTCACCTCCCTCACAAGGAAGAATTCCTTCCCAATACCTAATCCAAACCTATTCTCTTGTCCTGCCACTCCAGGCCCTTACAAATATTCTCTCTCTGCCATTCATGTAGCTCCTTCAGGCACTGGAAGGCCACAGCCAGGTCACCCCAAACCTGCCTTTTGTCCAGGCTGAACAATCCTAACTCCCCCAACCTTTCCTTGTAGGAGAGATCCTCCATCCCTCCAACCCCACAAAGAGAAGTTCCCCTGACCTTGCCACCACCCCTGTGACTCCCCCAGTCCAAGGAAGGATGTGGAGAACGCCGGGAACGTCCCGATCCTCACCTTCGCTGTCCGTCAGCACTTCCATGCGCCCGCTGAACATGGCCTTGAGCATGGTGTCCTGCTTGGTCAGGGTCTGCATGGTGGTGTAGTACAGGGCTCCCCCCACGTTCAGCTTCACGTACTTGGAGCTGGGGCTGCTCCCCTTGAAGGACGTCGTGCGCGTCGCAGCCGCCGGCACTGCTGAGCTCACCACGCTCTCTCCCGACATCTCTTCCTGCAGGGACAGGGGTTCCCAGCTCAAGGATGCAGCTCCCAGCTCAAGAGAGCAATTCCCAGCTCAAGGAAGGAGTTCCCAGCTCAAGGAAGGAGTTCCCAGCTCAAGGAAGGAGTTCCCAGCTCAAGGCAGCAATTCCCAGCTCAAGGGAGCAAGCCCCAGCTCAAGGAAGGAGTTTCCAATTCAAGAGAGCAATGCCCAGTTCAAGAGAGCAGCTCCCAGCTCAAGGGAGCAATTCCCAGCTCAAGGAAGGAGTTCCCGGTTCAAGAGAGCAGCTCCCAGCTCAAGGGAGCAAACCCCAGCTCAAGGGAGCAGCTCCCAGCTAAAGGAAGGAGTTTCCAATTCAAGAGAGCAATGGCCAGTTCAAGAGAGCAGCTCCCAGCTCAAGGGAGCAATTCCCAGCTCAAGGAAGGAGTTCCCGGTTCAAGAGAGCAGCTCCCAGCTCAAGGGAGCAGCTCCCAGCTCAAGAGAGCAGCTCCCAGCTCAAGGAACGAGTTCCCAGTTCAAGAGAGCAGCTCCCAGCTCAAGGGAGCAAACCCCAGCTCAAGGGAGCAGCTCCCAGCTAAAGGAAGGAGTTTCCAATTCAAGAGAGCAATGGCCAGTTCAAGAGAGCAGCTCCCAGCTCAAGGGAGCAGCTCCCACCCCGGCAATGTGACACCCGACCCCCTGTTCCCACCGGGTGTTTCACACCTCCGCTCCTCCTGCTGCGGCTCTTTGGGGAGGTTCTCAAGTGTTTTCAATGTTTCACTGTCAGGAAACATTCGTGGACTCAGCCCCAATTTTTTTCCCCGAGGGAAAAACTCTGGGAACGCCGAGCCCTGTTTTGCACTGCAAAACCAAGGCTTTCCCACCACAACTGCTTTCATTTCTTACACAATTCCGACAGCTTAAAGCTCTTACTCCATCAATAATCTGGGACGGAATTGGGCAACTCCCCACACGCACAAGCGGAGCAGATGAATCCTGGGGGCCCAAACGCAGAAACCAACAGATTCCAAAGTGCTAAAATGCAGAATATCCGCAGGGTTTGAAGGCTTTTTCCCTCGGAGCACACACGAGTTTTCCCTGGCCTCCCACACTGCTCAGAGCACCAAAAATCCACCCGGACAGAGCAGCCTCCAGCCACATGCCCGGCACCCAGGTCACACCGGCACAGGCTCACGGCAGCTGAGCACCACAAATGCCCCGAGAGCCGCTAAATCCTTAATCACTCAGAGCCTTCGTGGTTCTATTTTCCCTCAGGATGGGATGGGCTGGGATAATTAACGCCCTCCACCCCTGCTCGTCCAGCTCCCGCGGCTCCGGGATGAGCTGCACTGAAGGGTTTTTGCTCCACTGCCGTGAAACTCCCGACGGAGCCGGCACAGGGGGAGGCGGCAGGAGGGGCAGGGATGGCCCGGGGGCTCTCCGGGATGCACCGGCAGCTCACGTTCCTGCTCCCTCCGCCACCGGAACACCGCAGCTCGGGCAGGAACGGGTTTCCAGAGGGAATTGATCCCTCTGCACTGCAGCACGACCCCCAAATCCCAGCCCTGCCCTCCCCAAACCAGCGGCCCCAGGCCCAGGGGCCACGCTGGGCACGGGACAGCTACAAACCGGACCGTGGGCGCCGCGAGTCCCGGGGGTCAGACCGCCCCCCGGGACCCCTCTCTGAGCGGCGCAACCTCCGGGCTGAACCAAACCCCCAGCCCGCCCCCGGGGACTGGCACTCCTCAACACCTGCACCGCTCTCAGCGGCCGGACCCCCAAATCCTCAGCCCGGCGGCCCCCGCACACACTCCCCGGGCAGGACCGGTACCCGCAGGCCCCTCAGTCCCCCTCCCAC
>VZTR01021040.1:0-10332 GCA_013400775.1 Chaetops frenatus | reverse complement strand
GGGGCGGGGCCGGGGCGGCGGCCGGGGGACTCTCCCCGGCGGGGCGGCCCGGGAGAGGGGAGCTGGCCCCGGCGGGGGTCCCGGGGTGCCTGGGGGGCTCGGCCGGCAGCTCCCGCCGCCAGAGGTAGGGAGAGCGGCGGACCCCCATCAGCAGCCCCGAGGCGCGACCCACCGTGTGGTACCGGGGGCTGGCGACGTGCTTGTACCAGGCGCCCGCCGGGGCGGCCGGCAGCATCAGCCCCAGCAGCACCAGGGCCCCCCAGGCGCCCCCCGACAGCTGTCCCCTGGCCATGGCGCAGGGCAGGGTGCGGGCAGGGCTGTGCCCGACCCCCCGGCACCCCAGCGACGGCTGCCCCGCGCCCGAGCCCCGCCGGTTTATAGCGCCGTCGGGAGGGGCCCCGCGGCTCCGCCCCGGCAGCCCCCGGCCGCTCCCCCCGAGATGCCGGCACCCTCCCCACGGGCCCCGGCATCCTCTGAGCATCCCTGAGCGTCTCCCTGCAACCCGCGGCATCCAGCGCATCCGCGAGCATCCCCCCGGTGTTGCCTTCAGCATCCTCCCCGTGGCCCCCAGCATCCTCTGAGCATCCCCTGAGCATCCCCATGAAACCCAGAGCAACCCGAGCGCCCGTCAGCATCCTCCCTGGAGCCTTCAGCATCGTCCCCGTGGCCTGGAGCGTCCTCTGGGCACTCCCCCGCTGCCCGGAGCATCCCAAGCATCCCGGAGCATCCTCGGTGTTCCCGGTGCCGAAATGCCCGGGACCATTTGCAGTGGGTTTGTCAGGCTGCTTCCCCTCCTCTTCTGCCACTCAGTTCTTCTTGAATATGATATCACCATCAATTCTGCCTCTCCAGTCAGGTGGTTTGCCCCCCAGATTCCTTAATGAAACCAATCAGGTCAAGTTTATGCTCATCAGAGAGCAATTCCAGTTCCTCCTGCTTATTAGGGAAGTTCTTGGCTTTATGTGCTGAACTAAATAATTAATAAATGAGGACTAAATAATTTCTGGGAGTTTTTTCAGGCCATACGGTAACTTGATTGATTTTAATCTCAGCATTTTAGAATCCTGGAAGGGTTTGGTTTGGAAAGGACCTTACAGCCCATCCCATCCCACCCTCTGCCGTGGGCAGGGACACCTTCCACTGTCCCAGGCTGCTCCAAGCCCTGTCCAACCTGGCCTTGGACACTCCAGGGATCCAGGGGCAGCCACAGCTTCTCTGGACAGAGGTTGGTGTTTCTCCTTGTGGATTTTATTTTAGCAGGGTCCAAGGGAATCCAGCCAGGCTGCTTCCCATCACCAGGATCCCCCAGTCCTTCTCCAACCAGCCCCATCTTCTCCCACCCAACAAGCACAAGTTCCCAGTGGAAACTTTCTCCATCAGCCCAGCCTGGAGTTGTTGGTGTTCTGTGTCCCTCTGCTCTGGGGGATGTTTCCAGCTCACACTGGGGACTGAGCTGTGCTGGGGACCCCTCGGAGT
Organism: Chaetops frenatus; assembly: GCA_013400775.1. Lineage (NCBI taxonomy): Eukaryota > Metazoa > Chordata > Aves > Passeriformes > Picathartidae > Chaetops > Chaetops frenatus. Next base: position 8,856 of record VZTR01021040.1, on the reverse strand, counting down.
GTGGGATCTCAGCCAAGCAACATCTTCCTCCTGTAGGACCCAGCTCCTGGCCCGGCAGGGATCACAGCACACCGAGCTGGGCAATGTCAGAGTGGAGCCTCACGATTTTCCTCTTCTGAGAAGGCTGGGAGTGAGTGCAAATCCCAGTTGGCAAGATGGGGATGCAGCCTTTGTGAGAGGATGCTGGAAGTTACGTCTGTGCAGAGCACAACTCGTTCCTGTAATGAACCAGAGCACAGTCCAACTCACCCAGGGCTCGAGTTCTTGGAAGAGCCCAGGTTTACAGTAAGGATGCAGCTGGCTCCCGTCTCACTCCGAGCCAACCCCTGCTGGATGGGCTATTTTTGTCACCCCTTGAGTGCTCTGGACCTTAGGAGGGCCTCAGCACTTTGATGTTTAATAGAGCCATTAATGAATGGCACGGGTACAGCTCACGGAGCATCCCCCAGGTCACCCGGCACGGGACACGCTGCTGGCTTTGCTCACTCCAGCAAAAGCCATTGCACCCCCTCCTCCCCACGGGACAGGGATCCATTTGGAAGCACCTGCTGCTCCTCCTGCCTTGTTCTGAGCCTGCCCCGTGCCCAGGCAAAGGCAGGTTTAGCAGCTCTTCTTTCACTGCAGCCACACTCCAACGTGGGCTCAGCCAGGAAGGGAAGATTTTCTCACTGCAAGGGATCAGCCTGAAGTGTCTTTTCTGTGTGTTTTTGGTGTGACTTGGATAACTTGTGACCCTGATAAAGTCTCCATGAACAGAGCTCTTTCCTCCCAGGGATGATCCCTGCTGAGAGCCAGCAGTTCTGTCCACGAGGCGCCGGGAGCCCTCGGATCCGGCGCGGCTCCGCATCTCCAGCACAGCGCACGTTTCCTCTCCCAAGGATTTTTAAATATCTTTCCAACGAAACAGCTGATAAGCAATTTGTCTTCTATTTATATTCAGAGTAAGTAAAGATAATTTTAGGATTCTTCTTCCCCTCGCAGAAGCCGATGCTCTGCAAATACCGTAGCACGTCAGCGGGCACATGGCACCGTGCTGCTCCGGGGTGGGTTTGTGCCAGGAACTCCCTCAGAGGAGCAAGATCCTGCTTATTTCGGGGAGATAAAAAACTTTTGAACAAACTCTGTTTCCTATGGAAGCCTTGTACAGACTCCCAGGAGTTTGAGATATCAGCCTTCTATAAGCTGTGGGTGTTTATTGACCCCAGGCAGGGTCCAGCTCACACCAAGCCCTTTTGGAAACCTCTTTTTAAAAAAGTTTTTATTTAAACCCTCAGATTCTGGGCTCCAACATCACATTTCCCAAGCATAAAGACACTGAGCTGAGACTTTGCTCAGGCATCCCAGTGCTGGGATGAACCCTTAGTGATGTCATTCCACATTTGCTGAGGGGAAGGGGAATGGGATCATTGTTGAATCATAGAATCCTGGAACGGTTTGAGTTGGAAGTGACCTTAAAAGGTCATCCAGTTCCCAGGCTGCTCCAAGCCCCGTCCAACCTGGCCTTGGACACTTCCAGGGATGGGGCAGCCACAGCTTCTCTGAGGAACCTAACCATAGGGATTCACCACATGGCTCTGCTGCTGAAAGGATTTAAGGTTTTCTTCTTTTCTTTGGGAATAAAATCACTCTTTTTTTTGCAAGAGGAAGGCTCTACTGCAGCTCCCATCCTGCTGGATTCTCAGGTTCTCCAGAGGGTACCTCCAATTTCTGCACTGCGCCCACCATCTCCACCACAGCTCCAGAGTTGGGGCTTCTGGAAAACACCTCGAGGGAGCCCACGGCTGAGGGGAGAGAGGCATCACATCTTCACCCCTGCAATAAACCCAGGCGAGCTCTCCGAAGAGCCCTCTCCACCCCATTTAATTCCTGCTGTGCTCTCACCTCCCACCACACACATTACTGCAGCCACTCAGGATTTGTGGCTTTGGAGGATGAGCTAAATGAATTTGATGTCCCAGAAAGAGGCACTTGACAGAGAAACCGGTGGGGTTTAATGACAGCATTTTCCACATTTTTATGATAATGACTCTGGTGTTTATTGGAAGGTTAGCGACTCAGCCGAGCAGGAAAACAAAGCAATCCAAAAGGCCAGAGCTGGGATGGGGCCTCTGCACTCTTGGGCATTAATGCCTGTTCTATACATGGCGTTTTTTGGCCATTTGGGCTCTCCAGCATGTCCCTGTGGGAGTTTGAGAGGATGGAGGTGACATCACTTGGGATGAAGAGGAACAGAGCATGCCCTCCTGCACTCTGCAAACTCACCCAACTCTGCTAATCGGGATCACCCTGTTCTTCAGGCTGGGAAACTGAGGCACGGAGTGTTCAGCACGTTGCCAAAGACCACAAAAAGGAACGGGCCACGTAACCTGGAGCCTTCTGCTCCGTGGTCCTTCACCTGGACACTGCCTGGCTCTGCCTTCCTGTGCAGGCTGGCCTTGGAGAGATGGACACAAATCAGCCAAAAGGGGCTTCACTGCTGTGAAATCAGCTGGAGGCACGAAACTGGAGGTTGGAGCAGGGATGGGTTTTGCTGCCCATTCCATCCCAGGCAGTGCCAGGCACATCCTGAGCCAGAGCTGCTGTGAGGAGGTGACTTTCAGACGAGGTTGCTCAGCACCTGAGCGAGCTGGCACTGCAGATGCCACCCTAAAAGGTGACACCATGAACACCCTGCCTGCCTGCCCAGGTCGTTGCTCTGATTCCCCACGGCTCCAGCTCTGCCCGGACACCAAATTCCTGCGCTTCACCTCCTTTCCCACATTCACATCCCCGCTCCTTCCTGCATTACTTCAACCTGGGAGTGAGCAAAGTCCTGATGGCAAGAAAAAGATACTCCTAGCTCTGCGTGGCTCAGTAAATCCTGGTGTTTTCCAACCCCCGTGCCACTGCTGAGCTCCTGGGGACCCAGAGCAGTGTTTGTGTGGGGCTGGGATGAGGCACTGGGTGAGAGGGACCCAGACTGCCTCGCTCCCTCGGGTGCTGTGGTGGCAGCACCCCAGGAAGCCCCAGGAATAACACCCTTTGCCGTTTTCTTGCATTTCAAGCGTGTCCTTGTGTAACAAACTTGGATCACGGAGCAATTCCTGCCCCCAGTGATTCAGAACGTGATTAAATGCTATTTGTCTGTTCCTCTGAAATAAAGGAGCTGTAGTTGCTACAAATTACGGTTTCAAGCTGTGAGGTAAAACACACCTTGGCTCCCTGAGAAAGCTGCTGCAGGCTTTGGTGGCTCTGGAGAGAGAGAGGAAACAACAAGGGGTGTTTCCTAGTGTTGCAGATCTTGCTAAAGTGCACTAAATTAATTATCTGACTCCTAAGAAACAACTCATTCCTCCCTATTTTTAGCCTCATGCACTATTTTAAGAGGTTTTTTTTTCTTCAGGGTCCAGTCACGTGGAAGTTAAACAGAAGGCAGTGAAGTCTCCAAAGGATAATAAACTATCTCAAATTACTTTGCTAATGGAACAAAGAGTACTGTAAATGTCGCACAGGATAGAACAAGAGCAGGAGAAACCTTTACATGAAACAATGGATCCATTAGCATGAAGGTAAGGAAAAAAACCCCCACAGACTGTGATACTTGTGCAGAGCTTCATGTAGTGCTGTCCAAGCCAAGGGAATTTGTTTCCCCAGATGGATTCTGGGCTGAGCTCACACCACAGTCACCCACACTCTCAAGGCATCGACCCTGTAGGATTTCAAAGCCCTTTCCAGACAATAGTGAAGGCCCAGGTGAGTCAGTGGAGTTATTTCTGCTCCAAACTGAGGCAGGGAGAGAGAATCACTGAATCACTGACAGGAGACCAAACCAAAGCAGAGGTCCAGACCCACCAAACCCACCGAGGGCACCTCACCTCCAGCTTAATGGAGTTGTCCATCATCCTACAAGCTGCAGGAGTGACCCCTCACTCCTGGTGTGACTCATCAGCTGCAGAACCCAGCTCTGGTGGGGCCTCTTGGGGGAGACACCATCGCCCACCCTGCCCTGTGTTTTGCCTCTCCTGTGCTTGGCAGAAGAATAAAAGTCTCCAAACACCTCAAGGGCTGTAGCAGCAGCATCACAGAGGGGTTTGGATGTGACACAACACCACCAAGGAGCCACAATGAGAAATTCCCCGTGATGTGGGATGGCAGCGCTGCCTCAGGAAAGCAGCAAAGACAAAAACTCTGAGGAGCAGGGGAAGAGCAGGGAGAAAAGATGCCATGGGCTGGTATCTGAAATGTGAGCAGATCCTCAGCCCTCTCCAGTCCATGAGTCAGGCTTTCTCCTGGAAGTAATTCCCAACCCCACCAGCCAGTTAATACCCAGATGTGTGAAGTGCAGAGTAAATTTGGCTCTGCCCTGCAGCATTTGCTGCGAGGAGAAAGAGTTGGGAGATGAATCTTTGGTTTGACAGCCCTGAGATCCATTAACCAAAGCCCACACAACTCCCCAGAGCTCTCCTGTTTTCCTGCAATTTAATTGGGGGAGGCTCTCCAGCACACACGTGTGAGGTGGTTGGAGGGCTCCAAGGGGTGCAGATGGGAATAAATCTGTCTTCAAGCAAATCTGCACAGGTGAAGGTTGGAAAAGTGCTCTCAGATCCCTGTGTCCAACCATCAACCCACCCCCATCACATTCACCATTAACTTGTGTCCCCAAGTGCCACACCCACACATTTTCTGAGCACTTCCAGGGGTGGTGACTCTGGACAGCTGTGCCAGGGCTTAACAACCTTTTCCATGGAGAAACTTTCCCTAATATCCAACCTGAACCTCCCCTGGTGCAACTTTGGACAAAGGCCTGGAGGGACAGGACACAGGGAATGGCTTCCCACTGCCAGAGGGCAGGGGTAGATGAATATTGGGAAGGGAAAGTTCCCTGGGAGGGTGGGGAGGCCCTGGCACAGATTCCCAGAGAAGCTGTGGCTGCCCCTGGATCCCTGGCAGTGCCCAAGGCCAGGCTGGACAGGGATGGTGGAAGGTGGTGGGATTGGACTGGATGGGCTTTGAGGTCCCTTCCAGCCCAAACCATTCCAGGATTCCATACAGTGAGGTACCTGTGAGAAGCCACTGCTCAGGGGCTGCCTGAGACTTATTTTCCTTCAAAAGAAACACTGAGAAAATCATCACTTTCAGCAGAAACTTTGTCAAATGAAGACAATTCTCCCTGAGAACCTTGGCTGCAAATGAACCACACTGGCACCAAGCTGATACTGGGAAATTAATCCAAGGCTTAACCTTTAGTCCTACACTTGGACAGGATCTCAGTGCTGAACTATAAATACTGGATCTGTGCCTCTGGTGAGTGGAGTGGGTTTGCTGTGCTCATCTCCAGACTGATCAATTATTCCAAAGGGTATTTATTGCTGCTGAAATGACTGGAGAAAGGCCTTTTCCTGCAGTTATTATGGGATATTTAGTGAGCAAACATGGGAATCAACTATCCCAAGTGTCAACATTAACCCTTTTTCTTGGGAAGGGAGCATTCCCTGCCTGCCAACACATAGAACTAAGCACCAACCAAGAGATTTAGAACCCAGTTAATTCTATATAATTTTATTTCTTCGTGTTCTGGGGTCACACTCAGTGCTAAGATCCAGCTTTCATTTGCAATCACCAGAGAAATAAACCAGCATCTTTAAATCATCATCAAAGAATGATTCAACCCCTTCAAACAGGGTTATAAAAACCTCTCTGCACCACAAAATAAATTAATCTCAACACATGACTCACAAGCACCAGCGGGATGGTTCTCCAGAAGGGTGAGGAGCTGCAAACAGGCTTTGGTGAAGTTTGAAGGTTTCAGTGTTGGCTTTTTTAGCAATTCTTTGCACTGGTTGACGATGGTGGGAACGCCAGGAGAGTGGGAATATCTTGTGTGAGGGTATCAGAGTGGAACAGAGAGAGGGATTTTTTTGGGCATTTTACAGCTGTGGAAAGATGTGTCCAACTGCTGGAAAAGTCATGGTACCAGCAGAGCTGTGTTAGCAGGATATGGAATCATGGAATCACAGAACCACTGAGGCTGGAACAGAGCTCCAGCACCATTGAGTGCATTAGTGGTGGCTGCCAGCACTGCCAGGGCCACCACTAACCCATGTCCGCAGGTGCCATGGACAGCCCTTTCCATGAAGGAATTTTCCCAATGTCCCACCTGAGCTCTCCCTGGTGCAGCCTGAGGCTGTGGGGCCATGGAAGGAAGGGCTGCTCCGGAAGAAGAACAAGAGGCAGAAGTCAAGGAAACCCAATTTTGCCAATGGGAATGTGCCAGAAGTGGGATCTGGGCTGGGCTGGGTCATCCCATGGTGGATGTGGAGCTCAGGGGTGGGTCTGGCCTCCAGCCTGTGCTGGAAGGACACAGATGATCTTTAAGGTTCCTTCCAGCCCAGGCCATTCTGTGATATCCTTACATGGGTTTTGTTCCAAATGAGCTCCCTGGATGGGATCTGACCTGGCCCGAGCTGTCAGTGCTGGGGAAGTTCACCTGAAGGACACAGAACCTTCAGAGGTTCCCCCCCAGACACTGGTTATAACAAATATCACCCCAAAAGCAGAGAATGCCCCAGCTGAGGAGCTGCTGCCTGCCTGGAAAACAGCAGGACCAGGACCATCACCCACTCCCGGGGGGAAAACCACACTGCTCTGGACACACTTTGCAGGGTCAGGGCTTTGGATCAGCTCCCCGGTGCTCCTGGGCTGGTGGGAAGTGATGGCACCGACCAGAGCTGAACTCTGAAATGTCCCATCATCCTGGCAATGAATAATGTCCTTTTCCACCTCAGCCCCTGTGTTTGTGATCCTGGTGTCACTCCCCAGCCAAGTGACACTCAGGGCAGCACATCACTGCCAGCAGCCTCCAGCTCATTTCATGCTAATTGCTCTCCAAAATCGGGTGATGCAGCTTGGGCACAAAAAACATTTTCAACAGTGTCATTAATCCGGGGAACATTTCCTGGAGTAATTACAGCCAGCATCCCCAGTCATTCCTAATTATTCCAGGCAGCCCCACCCAAACACACTCCAGGGTTGATTAGCAAGACGTGTGTTAGCCCACTCCACGCTCAAGAGGGATAAATGGGGCTCTTTAGGAGAAAGTAAATATTACCTGTTGGATCCAGTGATCCAAATCGCTCAAATCCTTCATTATCTGCTCCCAAACACTTAACAAACCTATTACTTAATTTATTTGATGGCACAGATGTCGTTAACCGAGGCTGGTGAGCGTCATGGGATTTTTAATGATCTTTCTGATGAGTTGCTTTGTCCTGAAATGATTGTTTATGGCTCAAAGGAAACCAAGAGCAACTTTTGACTCAAATGACGAGGAATTCAGGGAAAAGAAAGAAGACTGGGATCATGAAGGTGCTAATCCGATCCTCCAGGAAGATCCGAGGAATTCACTAGGAATTGCATCAGGAACTGGAGTGCCAGGACACAGGGAATGGCTTCCCAGTGCCAGAGGGCAGGGTTAGATGGCATGTGGGGAAGGAATTCCTGGCTGGGAGGGTGGTGAGGAGCTGGGATGGAATCCCCAGAGCGGCTGTGGCTGCCCCTGGATCCCCGGCAGTGCCCAAGGCCAGGCTGGATGGAGCTTGGAGCAGCCTGGGACAGTGGGAGCTGTCCCTGCCCGTGGCACTGGGTGGGCTGTGAGCTCCCTCCCAACCCAACCCAACCCAACCCAAGCCATTCCAAGATTTCATGATTCAGCGATGCCACGCCGGTCACTTGGAATGAATCCGGGAGGAAAAAAAAAAGGTGGGAGGCCGCAAACTTTGAAAAACCCCCTGTGTGTTCCTCTGTGCTGTGGCCGAGCACGCTTTTATCTTTTTTTTTTTTTTTTTTTAATTAATTTTTCCCCCTTGCAGAGGAACATGGCTGCCGTTAAAGCACTCTTTCCATGCTCCTGGAGCACCCTCTCCTGTCCAAGGAGCCGCCGCTCCCGCGAGCAGAGCCCTGAGGCCCGGGAGGAGCTGTGAGGGCAGGGCCGGGACCTTCCCGCAGCCTTTTCCCAGCCAGCTGCGGCCCCAGCCCTGGGTGCTGTGCGGGACTCAACACCCGCAGCAAATCGAGATTTATTCATGCGAGACTGGGCTCCTTCGTGTTCCTGCTCTAAGGGATACTAAATCCCAGTGTTTGCAGAGTTCCAAGCGCACTTTTAACGCTTTTATTTCCCCGAATCGCACCCAGTTTACCTGGGGAAACGCGCAGCTGGGGTATAAAATTAAAAACTAAATGAAGAGGCGGAGCTGTCGGTCTGATGAATGCATGGAGGGTTTGTTTGCAGCCCAGGGAAGGTGTTTGCCCTGGGAAAATCCCACCTAAATCAGCAGCGGGGGACGGGAATGGGCTGACTGTCCCTGAACGTCCCCATAGACAGGAACGGCCCTGGGGTGTCCCCACAGACTGAGGTGCAGAGCCTCAGGTCGCGACATCCCCACAACCAAGAAGGATCTGGGGACCCCAAATATGCCCGGGACCCCCGAATACCCCAGGGTCCTCCTCCGCCTCAGAGCCACCACCGAGACGGAGCCAGAGCAGCCCAGCCGGGGACGCTCCGTCCCGCTCTGCATCTCTATGGTCACCGCCGCGTCTCTAGGGCCGGCGCTGGAGGACCGCGAGGTGACGTCAGCGGGGTGGTGCTGTTGCCGTGGGCGGAATCACTTCCGGCCTCGCGGCGACGCTCTGGGCGGATCTCTATGGTCACTGAGCTCTATGGTCTCTGAGCCCTATGTCAGCGCGCGTCTCTGTGGTTGGGCGGCGCTCTGGGCGGATCTCGATGGTAACTGAGCCCTATGTGAGCGCCCGTCTCTATGGTTGGGCGGCGCTCTGGCCCGCGCTCTGTGGTGCGGCCGGGGCGGCGCGGGGCCGAGGCCG
>VZTR01021038.1:17762-38356 GCA_013400775.1 Chaetops frenatus | reverse complement strand
TTGTGTCAGGGGCTGTGTCAGGAATTTTGTCAGTCATCCAGTCACTGGATTGACAAGTGAAGGGAAAAGTGGCTTGGCAGAAGGAAAATTGGAAGTGGTTGTTGTTAAAGGCTCAGTCCCATGGACAAATCCACACAGGATGGGTCATGCAAATGACCAAGCTTTACAGACTTGTTGGAACAACTAAGTGATCACCTGACAAAAATCAGAAAGATAAAAATTGATCAGTTGGAAACTCCACAACACAGGTATGGATTGGTGAGTGGTTACATTGAAATTAGGGCACACTGGCCAAAAAGCTCTATTTTTTGGAGGAGAAAGCAGGGGCTGGCACTGAGCAGGAAGATGTGTCAGGGCATTGTTACAGCGTCCCCAGTGCCAGCTGGGACCTGAACAAAATCACCCAGACCTGGCACCACCTTTACACATCAAAAGTGACAAAACACTCCATGCCTCTTGGCAAAGAGATTCCCTTGGGCCTCTGAAGACATCCTGTGGTAACAGGTATCCACTAATGAGGTGGGAGGGGTCTCTGAGCTGTCAGTCACCACCCAGAGCAGGCACAAGGATGCCAAAGCTACTCTTTGGGGACTCAGTGACCCATTTTCCATTCTCCCTGTCTCAGACTCTACACAGAGTGAGAAGGGATCACACTGTCACCAGTGCAAGAAGGTATTCATTGGGTTTTTAACACACCTTATTATCCCCAGGCAAATGGGATTGTGGAAGGTGCCAATGGTTTGCTAAAGCAGTGCCTTAGGCCTCGTGAATCTGGCTGGGATGAAAGGTTACCCTGTGTGTTATGTCAGATATAATAAACAAATAATCAATATAAATATCAATATAACATAATCAATATAACATAATAAATATCAGACATAATAAATAAATAAATAAATAAATAGCACATATTCATTTATTTATTATGTGTGTTTATAAATATGTGTATATATATATATGTGTGTGTGTGTGTGTGTATATACATATATATATATATATAACTGTATAAATAAATATAATAAATAACTGATAGGAACCAAAGGGTAGCCCTGTTTCACGAGTTTTCCTGAGCCCTGTGTCTCTTTAAACAGCTCCAAATGACCAAAGTGAAGCTTTTCAGGCCAACTTAGAGGTGTCAAAGCCAGTCACGGTGCAGTTAGCCCGGGCTGGGGTGGTACCTGTGACTCTGGGGGCCACTCCAGGAGCGGTGTCGTGGCTGGCTATGGATGCCGATGGCACAGGGAGCTCCCGATGGAGATTCCCACCTTCCGGAGCCGTGTCCAAGCCCGAGTTTTGCTCCCAAGCAAGGCCGGGCTCCGCGCGGGCCCCGCCAGCCGCCCCCGCAGCGGCCCCGTGTGGCGGCGGCCAGAACAGCGCCAGGGACCGACCGCGGCCGCGGCTCCGGCTCCGGCTCCGGATAAAAACACCTCAGGATGGCACGGGTTGGGCCCCTTCGGGCTCCCCAGTAACCTGGGGCGGGCAAGCATCTCCTCAGAACACTGCCTGTGCCTCCGGAAAGCAGCCAAGGAGCCGCTCGGGCAGCCAGGGAAGGGCTGCTGACCAGCTGCACGGCTGTGGGAATTAATGACACAGACTCCTGGACTCCTACAGGGGAATAAAGCCAGGTCTGGACACAGAGGGACCACCCTGGGATCTCAGAAAGGTGGGACTGCTCAGGAGAGGTTTATTTAGAAAATCCAGGTGAAGAACAGACACCAGCCCTGCCTGGCTCTGGCCTCACACGTCACAGGAAGGAGCTTCCAGATGACAAAAGAATGAAAGCCTTTGTAAAATCTCTCTCCAGAAGAGATTTCTTTTATCATCACTACAGAGAACGAGCACAGAAATCCAAAAATGCTGATTTCTCTTTGTGAACACTCTCTAAACAATGTGTGTCCTGTGGCTGCATGGCAGGACACCTGAACAAGTCTCAGCTGTCAAAAGAAAGGGGTGGAAAATACACTCCCAAAAATGGTGTTTATAGGGACAAAAGCTTTGGGAAAGAACATTTAAAGGGACTGATGCAGTGATGCCTCTGGAAAGGCTCCAGGAGGAGCCAGATGACCACGGTTTGTATTTTATCAGCTCTGGGACGTGGCAGTGATAACAGTTCATGCTGGGCAGTGTTATCTGCGAGGCCACGCTCCCAGCTCGTGTCCCTGGGGGACCCTGTGGGTGCACAGTGACACCAAAACCCACAGCTGGGGCCACCACACATTCCAGGTCACTCCTGCATTTTACACAGATGAGTGCTTGGATCTGCAGCCAATGGAAACACACCCACAGTGTGCTTCCTGCCCAGGTGCACTTAACAACCTTCAGCTCCCTCCTGGAATGTAAAAGAATATAAAATAATATAAAAGATATATTATATATAATAATTTAGTAGAAAAGAATATAAAATAGAATACAAAACAAGCCAGTTTGCATATCAAAAAAATTATTTCTGCTCAACTTCATTACTGGCAACAAACAAGAACTTCATAATGACTTCTGAAATTGCAGAATTTATCTTAAAATTAGGTGTTTCCTGAAATATCCAAATGCATCCCCAAAATGGTAACCTTGCCTCAAGGTTTTTAGGTCTAAGTGTTGAAGTAATTTTCTTCTGGTGGTGTGAATAATAATAATAAAAGTAATAATTCTGTTTCTGTGTTGCATCACTGCTCCTCAAGGGCAATGCCAAGGGGAGATAATGAGAATACAATGAGAAGACAAGGGAGATAATGAGAACACAACCCAGGCCTGGCAGCAAGATGTTTCTGATTGTAATTGGCAACAGATGATTATCCCATAGGATAAGGGAGGTGAGGCACTGAGCACATGCATGGAAGGACAGTGCCAAGGCCAGGGGAGCTGGCAGGGAGAGAAAAAAAAACTGAGGAAAGTGGCACTGAAGAGAAAAAATGGCATTTCTAAAACGTGACTGAGAGCAGCAGCTGGGGGTAAGGGATGGGTCCCCAAAAGGACAAATCATCAGTTAGAGGAGCAGGGTGGTATGATAAATTTAATAGCCTTTCTTTTAACAGCACAAGGATCAAGACCCCACTTGGAGGGTAAAGAGAATTTCTGCTCTGAGGTGGGAGCTTGTCAGCTGGAAAGGACAGAGGGACACAGGGACATGAAAAAAATCACCTCCTGATGTGCAAAACTGATGTGAGTGGCCACGAAAAAGAGACTTGTGATCTCAGAGGTGTTTCAGGAAAAGCTTTTCCATGGGAAACACCTCACAGGTGAGACCCCTCTGACAATCTGTGCATGGTTCTGCTCTCCCACCTTCAGGAATGTCACACTGACACAGTGCCACGAGGAGGAGCCTGGATGGCACATGGAATGCTGAGCCTCTCACAGGTGAACATTTCCTGTGAGTTTTCTGTTTGGTTTTTAACAAACAGGGGGCTGGGCTGGGGAGTGGGAGCTCCCCCTGGAAATACCTGGGAGGTGTTGTTGTATAAAGGCTGCAATGGGATAAAACCAAGCAGGTATAAACTGGTCCTAGAAACAGCCAAATGAAAGTTAGGAGAAGGGTCCTAACCAGGAAATCCCAGCAGAGGCCCAGGAACTCTCTGTGATATGGAGCTGGTGTGGTGATGAAGGAATTCTGTGACTGCACCTCTTGCAGGCCCCTTCTGGACTCTGACCAGAAAATTCCTGAGGGTTTTCAGTGCCTTTACCTGGAGCACAGGGAAGTTCTCCAGCCCAAATGGGAACTGCTCCATATGCAGGATGGATGCCATGTTACCCATCAGCATTGATCCCTTATTTTTGTTTAATTTCGAGGACATTCCCAGCTCAGAGTTCCTGGCCAGCCTCGGGGCAGCCCTTTGGAGCCAGGTGTGCCCAGCAGCAGCTCCCTGTGCCTTACCTGTCCCTCAGGGCGTGGTTCCTGATCTCCTCCACCAGCTGGAAGACTCGGGACAGCGGTGACCTGAACACATCCACAGCCAGGAAGTTTTTCTGCCACGGGGACACGGTGGCTTTCACAAAGACCTGCTGGATGTAGGCCACAGGAGCACCCACGTACTGCAGGGAAACCATGGCAGGATCAGGACCAGCTGCTGGGAAGCTCCCAGCACAATCAGAGCAGGAATGGCTTTGCCAGACTCTGTCTCCCTTCCCAAATTAGACATGGAACATGACAGGACTCAGCAGGCAAGAACAAAATCAGTCTGATTCTCTGTTTGCGTTGTAGGGACCTTAAAGCCCATCCAGCCATCCCTACCATGGGCAGGGACACCTCCCACTACCCCAGGCTGCTCCAAACCCCATCCAACGTGGCCTGGGACAGTTGCAGGGCTGCAGGGGCAGCCAGAGCTGCTGTGGGCCCTGCCCAGTGGGCCCAGCCCCAGCAGGACTCACCCAGTCGGGACGCTCGCCGGGCTCCCCGTGCTGCGGCCCCGGCCCGGGGGGAGCGTAGTCCTTCACTGGGGTGCTGAACTCCACAGGGCCTGTCCCCGGCAGTGGCAGCTTCAGCAGTGGGTAGCTGGGGGGACACAACCAGGGAACTCTCTCATTTTGGAGGTTAATGGGCTTTTGGAGACAGAAGAGTTAAAAGAATGACCGGCCCCGCTTGAGCGAAGTCATGCTGTGCAGGACAGGAGACCCAGAGAGAGGGTTTTGGCTTTTGTGGGAATGGATTGGTATCCAAGTCTTTCTGCCTTGGAAAGGGATAACAAAAAGCCCTGGGAGAGAAATAAGAGAGAGGCAGGGCCTCTCCTGAATTCCTCCATCCAGGTTAGCTGTGGCAAAAACACTCAGTATGGCCATGGCTCAATAACTGTGTATCCCACACAAACCCCTGACACTCTGTGTATTTCAGTGGCTGCTTCCCTGTCCCACACCCTTTACAATCCTCTGCTTTTCCTCATTTAGATTGAAACTATTTCCAAAACTTGTCAGTAACTTCATTGGTCCTCAGAGCACTTTTAAGAGCAGCAGTGAGACACCAAAACCATGAAATCTTGATCTTCTTGCTGCTTTGCCACCACAACCTCCAGTGATCGTGGCTCCTGTCCCACAACCTGATTTTGAACTATTCAGAAGTTGAGAAACTGAAATTCCAGAGAGTTTAGAATGGGATGTTCTCAAAAGTGGTTAAAAGCAAACCAGAATTGAACTGGTGGGAAAAGCAAGGCTGCTGACACAGAGAGATCAATTGAGAATCTGGAATTGTCAGCACCAAACTGAACTGGAGAACAGGATTTCAGTCTTTTTGTGGCCTTACAATTCCTGATATATTTTCCTGTTTGTAGATGAATTTTGTGGCAATACTGACACAATAAATATAAAGGCCTTGGAACTGTTTTCCTGGAAGACTCTGCCCACTTCATTAGGGATTAGCTTGGATCATCAAAAGCCATGGAGGAACAAGCAGTATCTAAACACAAGGCTTCAGAGGGAACAACAAACAGCTAAAAAAGAACAAGGAAATCAGAAGCCAAGCTCGTCAGATTTGCTTTTTATTGGTCTGACAGAAATACATCTAATTATTAGCATTTCCTTGTGCAAGGGCAGGGAAGAGAAAAAGGAATAATAAAATCAAGGATAAGTAATAAACAAAACAGAACAGGTTCAACAGATGACTGAGGAGGAATAGTTTTTTTCCCTAAACGATTTCAGTGTTGGTGACTGTGTCCAGAAATCCAAGGAAAACACCTGAGATTCACAGAAGGGATATTCCCTGTGAGTCACCTGTGAGTTGGGAGGAGTCACAAAAAATGTTATTTGTAGAATCTGAATCATTTACAATCAGACTGTTCAGATGGAGTCTGATTTTGGAGTGTTTGCCCCTCTCCTGGGTGTGTGTGGTGACACTGCCTGCCAGTGTTGGTGGTGTCCCAGGGCCTTTCCAAGGGCATCTCTCACTCCCAGCAGGATCCCCCCGGGTATCAGACTCCTCTCCAGGGCAGGAGGGCTCAGCTCCCCTCCAGGGCCAGGAAAAGGCCCCGACTGCAGGTGGGAGGAGCAGCTCTGGTGTGAGATCAGCCCAGGACGGGATTCTCCCTCTGGAGTCACAGTCCTGGTTCACAGCTCAGCTTTTACCCCAGGGAAAAGGGGCTCCCTGTGTGAGCTCGGCCCTCCTGCTGTGGGACCCACCAGGTGCTGGAAACAGGGAATGCTGGAGTGGCTGGGGATGGGCCTCGAGGATCCTCCCATCCCAAACCCCCTGCCATGGGCAGGGACACCTCCCACTGTCCCAGGCTGCTCCAAGCTCCATCCAACCCGGCCTGGGACACTGCCAGGATCCAGGGGCAGCCACAGCCACATGCTCCTGTATGGTGACAGGTTTGGGTCACTAACAGGTGCATGGGTGCCCAGAGGGAAGAGCTGCCCCACCTGAGCTCCAAGGAAGGCATTTCCAGCACTTAGGTTCGACTCTCCTCACATTTCTCTTTGTTAGGGATTTTTTTAAGCAGCAGGGGAAGAGGTGAACAGGTAAATGGAAAGCACAGAGGAGGGAAAAACAGCAGGACCTGAAATGGCCACAAACTAAAACAAACTCCAGCCCAGCAGGAGGAAGAGCCTCTTTCCATGGAGGGGGCAGAGCCCTGGAACAGCTGCCCAGGGGGGCCTGGAGTCTCCCTCTCCAGAGCCATCCCAACCCCACCTGGACACACTCCTGTGTCACCTGCTCCAGGTGACCCTGCCCTGGATGGGCTCCAGAGGTTCCCACCCATCCTGTGATCTTGGGATCTAACAGAGGTGACAGGAAAGCCCAATAAGTT
The DNA here is from genome assembly GCA_013400775.1 of Chaetops frenatus. Taxonomy (NCBI): domain Eukaryota; kingdom Metazoa; phylum Chordata; class Aves; order Passeriformes; family Picathartidae; genus Chaetops; species Chaetops frenatus. The sequence continues at coordinate 31,631 of VZTR01021038.1, read as the reverse complement.
GTTCTGGTTTTGGGAAAGGTTCTTTTGAGATGCTCATGTCACCTGCACCCTGAAACCTCTGTGAAAGCCCAGAATAAAGGGAACACAGACCCTGAAACCAACTGGAACTGGTGATCTGCAGCAGGAACTGCACGAGGGAGGTGCAGGCAGAAGGGCTCATCCAAGTACCTGACATCTTTTCAAGACAGCTCAGGGGGCCAAGATGGAGCAAGGCCAGGAAAGGTCCAGGCAAATCCCTCCCTGCAGATTCCCCCTTCCCAGGCCCAGAGTGAGCTCCAGCACCTGGAGCAGCCCCAACCACCAAGGGTGGAGCTGCCACATCTCAGGTAACAGGACAGGAGCTGATCCATGGAATTAAAATAGCTCCCAGCAGGACAAGATTTTGGCCTGTCTGCAGCCAAGACAGACCAGCCTGGAATGCTGAGGAGAGAGGGAATCTGGTAACAGAGGGTTGGCAAGGCCAATACCTGGCAGCAACAGCTCCTTCTTAGCCTTGGCAAGTGCATCAGCAGTACCTGCTTGTGAGTAAGGGATGGTGGCTTTGCCCTGCTTCCCCCCGACAGGGCCCCAAAATCCTGCACTGGAAAGGAGATTCCCCTTTCCTGCACAGCACAACCTGCTCCCATTGCTGTGTAAAATCCCAGAGCAGACTCTGGAACATGTCTGAACTCTAACTCAGGTGCTCTGGTTACCACACAAATAGCACAAACCTGTGCAAGAGTGATACATTCTTACAGAAATAATTATTTATATATATAGATATATATATACACATACACCCCCCTCCCCAGGGGCTCTGGTTCCAGCCAGTTCTGCCATTCTTCAGGAGCAGAACCCATGTTTCAGTTAAATAAAAAATACCTGTTTAATTGCCCTAAACCTGCTGCAGAGTCACCTGGGTCATCTGCAACCCTTACTTGAACTAAAAACTGTTTTTCAGAGTGCCACTGGGATTTCTCATTTACCCCAACGGCCACACTTCCAGGTATCACCTGTGCATCTCTGCAGTAGTGTCAGACAGGGTTGGTGGCACCCTCATTCCAGGGAAAAATGCAGATCCCAATGCAGTTCCATTCAAGCAGGATGAGGAAAATGACTGTCACCTACAAAGGGATTTACAGTAGAACAAGAAAACTCTCCCTCTGATGTAGAGACTAACTTGGATTTTCAGATTTTAGGACTACAGAGTAAGAATGAGTCACAGAAATTTATGCTTTGGGTATCAATTTATTATCAAAGCCAGATATGCTGGGTCTTGTTTGCCAGTGAAATTAAAAATACAAACCCTTCCAAGAGTAAAGACACTCAAAGCAACCAGACCAGACTCTGTGGTGACCTTATTCCCTGCATGGTCACTGCCCTCACCTGCCTGAGGCCAGAACCCCTGATGGGTAAATTGTGCACCGTGTGCTTTATTTCAGCTTTTAAAAACTGCACACAAAAATGGTGGGGTTTGACTGATGTGAGGAGGAGGAAAACCACAATAACTGAGCTCATTTTCTCTGCAGCAGAATTCCACAAGCTCTCCTTGATTCCAGGTACAGGAGACAGGCCTGATTCACCTCTCTCCCTCTGAAGAACTCAGAATACAAGATCCACTCTTGCTTGCTGGAATGTCTTTATTAACCACGTTTCAGGCTGAGGAACAGTGGTGGCCTTGGCAGTGCTGGAGAATGGTTGGACTCCATGGTCTGAAAGGCCTTTTCCAACTTTAAAAATTCCATGATTCTCTGAGTTCCCTGCTCTGTGCTGAGGGTCCCTGCCCAGCCCTGCTGCACAGAAACGTTGCCTAAGTGACTTTCTACCTCAATGCTGGGCCTTGATTTTCCCCCACCAGTTTCAGGTCGTTCCTTGCTTGCTTTTGCAGAGGGGTGGCTGGGATGTGTCAGTGAGATCCAGCTGGGAAAGAGGAGCACTTCCAAAGAGCACAAAGAGTTCAATTCCAGCAGCAAATGGGTGCCAGAGATCATCCCTGAGCCCTCGGCACAGGGCAAAATGCTTTAGTTCCCAGGGAGGAATCCCCTCACTCTCACACACTGACAATGCCGAGGTGCAGGACCCCACTCTGGAATAGTCCTGACCTAATTAGCGACGCCACTTCTCACTTCACAATTAACACCTCGTTCTCAGCAGTTAATGCAGAGCAGCTCAGAACAGGAACTGAAACACCCCCAAAAACGGCTTCTAAACAGGGACCAAGAACTTCAGCCTCACCCCAGTCTTTTGCCGAGGTTCTCCTGCTCTCCAGGGGTGTCACCATGCTTTGTCACCATGTTTTGGCCACCTGTCTCTCCCACGGGCAGGATCTGCTTTGCTAACGAGCTTCTGGAAGTCATTAAAGAAAACAGACTCTTCACACCTGATGGTGTCTTGGACGGATTTCTGCAGCCTGGATGAAACCAGTGACTGCAGAATCCTGAAATACTGGCACTCGGGAATGCAGGCACTTCCACAGTTACCAAAGAGCACCTGGGCTGGAGCCTCAACTGCCTGCTCTGAACAGTGGCAGGGCAGGTCCAAGCCCTGACCCAGTGGGCCAAATTTCAGAAGGGAATAACTATGTTTTGATCCCTCCCAAAACACAACACTTTGTGGGTGCACATTTCACATTGCAGTGGTTGTCCTGCATTTACTGCCTGGGAGAGCTGGAATGAGGAGCCCGAGCCCATCCTGGGAAGCCATTTCTGAGCAGGAATGAGGTGACACAGTGACACATGTGGGACACAGGTTTGGCTTTGCTGGGGGCAGCTTTCAGGTGAAGAAATGCCACTGAAAAGCTGCACCTGGCAAAGCTGGAGCCGAAACACAGAGCTGCTACTTGCAACCACATCAAAGTTAGAGAAAATGTAGGAACCACTTGGTTGTAAAAGCTTCATGTTCTACAGAACAAGAGACCCGAGAATAAAACTGTCCCTGGAAGTTACAAGGACTCATGTGGAGCAGGGAAAAACCAGGAAGCAACACCCCCACAACTGCCCACAACCACAAAGAGTTCCAGCCAGGAGAAGCCACCTCAGAGGTTTTTCATGTGTGAAAATCCTCCCTTTGACAATGTTTTACCCGAGATGTGAAAGCAGGCCCTGTTACCAGCACAGCTCAAAGGAAAACCTGCTTTTCTACAAACAGGGCAGCGAATCAACACATTGGGTTTATTTTGCCCAAAACGGACAAGGGAATTAAACCCTGCAAGACAGAATCTGTGCATGGTCTGGGCACAAAGGTTTGCTCAGTCCCACAGTGCCCTGCTGGAAATGATTCCAAGCCTGTGACACTCCTGGGAGTAAGATTATCTCCACCTGCAAACTAGGGATCTAAATTAGGGTCCATCAGGAGAGCAGGGAATTTCCAATACCCCACCATGGGTGTGCCAAGGATGAAACAGAAGAGTGCATGCTCCAGGGAGAGCAGGACAGGCAGGTGTGCACAGAAAGATCAGCTTTCCTTCTCCCCATTCTTAATTCATGCGTTTGGAGTCCACCAGCAGGTGCTTGAGGGTTCCTTTCATCTCATTTATTGCTTCACTTCACTTACTCAATTAGTTCTTACTTATTAAACCAGATGAAGACACTTCATCCCTGTTGTTTCTTTTGTCCCACAAAAGGAGATGACAAAACCTATAAAGTCTAAATAAAAAAGAGCTGCTGGATGGGCCCAAAGGAGAGAATGTTGCCAAGAACCCCCTCCCCAGCCCCGTGTGACACAAAGACAGCCAGGACTCACCAGCAGGCCAGGATGCAGAGGGCTGTGAAGAGGATGATGGGGATGGGGTAGGAAGCACAGAGCAGCCCGTGGTTGTAGAACGCCCGCGAAATCCTCTCGCGCAGCCTTTCAGTCAGGGTCATCCTCAGCCACCCTCACCTCGAGGCCATCCCGGGATACAGCAGGGCCTCGGGCAATTCCAGCATGGGCAGCCCTTCAGGGAAGGCACTGGCTCCAGCTAGGGAGTGCAAAGGGAGAAAAACACATCAAGAAATGGGAAATAAACATTATCGGCTCGTTTTTAGAAAGATCTCCAGCAGTCAGGAAGAAATTCTTCCCTGTGAGGGTGGGAGGCCCTGGCACAGCATGCCCAGAGAAGCTGTGGCTGCCCCTGGATCCCTGCAAGTGTCCAAGGCATGTTGGACAGGGCTTGGAGCAACCTGGGATCATGGAAGGTGTCCCTGCCATGGCAGCAGTGGAACTGGATGATCCTTGCAGAACAAACCATTCTGGGATTTCTTGATTCTATGAAATGACTGAGCAGATCTCAACCTCACTGTCAGGACAGGCCCATCCCTGTTCCATGAGGAACTCAGGAACAACATGGATATGCTGCTCCTGTGGCAAAAAATACACCAAAAGTGGCTCTCTGACCAACCTGAGCTGCCAAAAGCCACTCTGGGGAGGAGCACAACACTGGCAACAATTTCTGGTAATTTCAAGGAGGAAAACTTTGTGTTTACCCTCTTCTGCTGCTGTCCAACAGCAGCATTCCATAAGAAAACATGGAGCATTCCAAAGCTAGTATTTCTTTATCACTTGGGGGGGTTGCATATTCAAATCTACCATCTTTATTTGCTTTATGCTGTGACAGAGCTCATAAGAGTGGAACAGCAGGAACTGTTCCTGCTCCAAGTCATTTCTGCAGAGATTATCTAAGCCAAAATAAACCTGCTGATTGTAGGACAAATGCTAAAGGAGAATCTCTTGCCTTTTGCATGGCTGCAAATCCAAGACAAAGTTTGCTGGGAAGCATGAGGGCACTGGGAAGTTTCCACCTTGCAGCACCACAGGTGACATTTCTGGTTCACTACAGCTACAAGAGATGGACACACCTACAGAATCCAGGATCAGTGAGCTTGGAGAAACCCTCCAGGGACACACCTCACAGAATCCCAGGATCAGTGAGCTTGGAAAAGCCCTCCAAGGTCACTGAGTCCACCCTGTGCCCGATCCCCACCTTGTCCCCAGCCCTGGGTGCTAAATGCCACATTCAGGCATTCCTGGGACACCTCCAGGGATGGGCACTCCAAACCTCCCTGGGCAGCCCCTGCCGAGGCCTGAGCACCCTTTCCATGGGGAAATTCCTGCTGGTTCCACCCTGAGCCTCCCCTGGCCCAGCCTGAGGCCGTTCCCTCCTGTCCTGTCCCTGTTCTCTGGGAGCAGATCCTGACCCCACCTGGCTCCAATGTCCTGCACTCTTACAAAAACAAGGCTGACCAGCAGAAGAAAGAATTGCAGAACTTCCTTTTGCAGATAAAATCAACTCCAACTTGCTGCTTTTCCCCAGACAAAAGCTTTTATCTCACTCAACAATAGTTACATGTTCCAAATTCTTTACATTTCTGTCTGAAAGGCTTCACAGCCTTCCCAGGAGCCTCCCTGGACACTGAGGGCAGGGAAACACAGCTGAGCTTAGAGGAAAAACTAACAAAGACAGAAAACTTTTCCCTTTCTAATGCACAGTCACCTGGGGTTTTAAGTGTACTCAACTCCTCTGTTTTCCACAAAATGTTCTGGTACCAGGCCTTGGCATTAGGTGTATTAAAAAAACACAGCTGAGCTAGTGAAGTCTGGAAGCAGGGAAATATAAGGAAAAATCCCAAATAAATCCCCTTTCCATAGCATTTTTCTTGCACTTCAATACATACGATTTGCTCCATCACATTGCCTGTATCTGAACCTCCAATGGGAATTTTAACCCAGCCCCAAGCTTGGCAAAGCAGGAACAGACCCAACATGGTCCTTTTCTGCCCCCCATACCCCTTTTCCAGCATCCCACCAGGATCTACACATCCAAGGGCTGCCCTGCCTGACCACAGCTGTTCTGCAGATGGCAACACCTCAGCCCTGCAGCAGCCCCGGGGTAGATGTGGGATTTGAGGAGTTTTCCTGCCACGGCTGTGTTTGGGGAAGGACAGGGGAGGAATGAATGGGAAAGAAGGAAGAATTTACTAAAAATGAGAATTTTTAAAGTCACTGGGTTGGTCTGTGCTGTTGCCCAGGGAGCAGCTCAATGTGATGCTCACACACCTGAGGGCCAGGTGGGAATGGACCACCAGCAGGAGGGGAGGGACCACCAGCAGTAATTTCCCCTCCTGGTGCTGCAGGCACCGCCTTGAATCCATCAATCCCACATGGGTTCCTGGGGGATCAGAGAAACCTTCTGCCTTCAGAGTTGCCCCAGAACACATGGAAGCAGCAGGGCTGAAGCTGCTGGAGACAAGAGCAGCCAGAACACCTCGAATTCCTGCTGTGACTGACACGTTTCATCTGGGCTCCAGCTCAGGTCGTGAGCCAGGAATGGAGACTCCCAACAGGACAGTGCCTCTTTGGTGTCCAAGTGCCACCTGTTCACACACAGGTTGGTGTCCCAGGTGTTTCACACACTCCTGGGCTGCTCCCAGCACACACAGAGCACAAGAGCCATCACCAAACCCAGCTGATCCACAGCCTCCCCTCCACCTGCAAACAGCTGCCAGCCCTCCTCAGCCCTCACCACGGGAATGATCTGATGGCAGTGCCCAAACTCAGCACCACAGACACCCCAAAAACAAGGGAAATCTTGGGTTCCCTGCAGATGCTCAAAACAGATGCTGGATCACTCACATCCCGAAAAGCACCCGGACTTTCCTGCTCTCTGTTGGGCCCTGGAGGTGGCTCAGGGTTCCGATGCTCTGAGTGATCACTCACTGGTGTCACTGCCATGGCAGCTCCCAAACCTCACCATGCACAAAGGCAGGAGGGAGGGAGAGAGGCACAGATCTCAGAACCCAGCTCTCCCTCTCCTCAGCAGGCACGGAGGGCCAGGGAACATTCCTCAGGACTTCAGAGGTGGGAAAACAAGAGCCTCGCTCAAGACAAGGCTCCTTCACAGAAATGCTGCACAATGGGCTCTAACACCAAGGTCCTGTTCTCCCCTCACATTCCCATGGGAAGAATAAGGGGCTTTGTGCTGCCAGAGGACACGGAGGTCACGAGGAACAGAACACTTCCTATGGGAAAATCACAGCCATGCACCAACCCTGGGGAGGCTGCTGCCTGCAAGGGGTTAATCCCAGCACTGCTGTCAGGACAAGGCTCCGGAACAGCCTCTAAGTCCTAAATGGATTGTCCTTCACAGAAGGGGTACTTTCCATATTCAAAAGGTAGAAAATGACATTGCTGAGTCCACTCTCTCCATTCCAGCTCTGTGGTTAAAGGAGTGCTCAAAGTCTGACACAAGTTTTTGAACCAGATTTCAATCCCCAAAATGTGCAAACGTACTTCATTTTACTGTTCTGCCTCACTTTGCCAGTTTTGCCCCACTTCTTTTAGCTCGTTTTCCTCCTTGTACAACATTCATTTATCTTTTGAGTTTAAAAATTCAGAGGTTATCTGGAACAGACCCCATTTTATAAGTGGTATTTCACTCATGTTACATATTATTAACATCTCTTGAAAAGCTGGAGTAGCAACAACAACAAAGATTCAAAGAGAACACTTCAATAATCTCTACATATCAGATAAAGTTATCTGCTGTCAAAACAGGGGCTGACATTTAAAATCAGTTTCCAAAATGGCTTTCAGGACATTTTTTAACTTTTCTGCCACCAGAGAAGAACCTCAGTTAAACTCCTGCTTTGGAAGTCATTCACTGAATGTGGTTTCTATCCTTTCTTCCTTCCCAAAATACTCCCAACAGCACCAGGCAACAACTTGTTGCTGTGGATGCCAAGACAGGATGGGATGTTCCACGTGCAGAGCCATGAAACACAGAAGTTTGAGATTTGTGACAAAAACAGAAACTATCCAAATTTAGAAAAAACATAATTTCAAAGTTCACTCCTCTTGTTGCATCCAGCCGAGGGAAGCTCTCTTGCACAGGAAGAACAGAGATTCCAAACACAAGGAAACATTTCCCAATCCCTTCTTCTCCACCACAGTTCTTGCCCAACCCTGTGCAGTTGGGAATGATCCACCTCCACAGGGACAGAATCCCGGAATGGTTTGGGTGGGGAGGAATCTAAAGGATCACCCAGTTCCAGCAAATGAGATGTGATGCACACAGGGAAAATAACGTCCTGGCATCCTGATCCTTAATTCCCTAAAGGTGTGACATGATGCAGCATAAAACAGGGAATTGTGTGTTAGGAATTGTTAAGAATGGAATGGAATCAGGATGTAAATCCACCCTCACAGGTGCTAAGTGCTACACACAGCACTGGGCATTCCTGCTCTTCCTCCTCATCCCACAAGGGACACGCAGGAGAATTGGAAAAGGTACTGAGAAGCTCCAGGACGATCAAGAACAGAGAGCAGCTTCGGGAGGCTTTCCCAGCTGGAGCAGATTTTATCGGTGAGTGGACACCAGGCAGCCCTGGGAAGGCCCGAGGAGGTGGAGCAGGAAAGGGCCTTCTCTTTTATCCTGGGACAACTCAGCATCAAAGCAACTCCAGAGTGGCAGCTCAAAATAATCACGAGCTAAGCCGGGGCAATCTCCCCAGGACACTGTCCCTGTCACATGGGTTACACAGCCAGCGGATAAAGCTGGGCAAGAGCGAGCCATGAGGCACCACTGAGCAAAGCCAGGGATCCCTGTGGCCCCAGGAGCCCCGGGGACACGAGCCCCTCACCCCAGCACGGCACTGGCTGCAGCGTCCCCCAGACTGGTGCCACTGGTGCACTCCTGGCCACGCTCAGGAACCACACAGGGACCCGGAGAGACCAGGAGCCTGCCCTGGCAAACGTCCTTATGCAATGCATCCCACGTGATTCCTTTGGAATAATCTCCTTTTTGTTTATCAATGCAGCCTCTCTACAAGTGGCTGGGGAATCACTTTCTCCTAAAAATACCAGACTGATGCAACAGCCCCATGCAGTTACACCTGAGAGCTTCCCCACAACGCCCAGCTGTGCAATGCCACCATTCCCCTCTCCTGGCTGTGCATCCCAGCCCAGTGCCAGGCACAGCCACTGGAGACTCCATGGATCCTTCACCCTGGGCTGTAGCCTTCTGTACACAGCTTGCCCAGCACACACCTGCAATGCTCTTCCCTTTCTACTACAAGTCGTATTTCTACTCGTGCCATTTTCTAATCCTCTCTGCCAGACCAGGCTCAACATCTCAGCCCAAGGCCTCTTGTCTGGAGTATAAAATAGGCAAAATGCTCTTGGATCACCTGCCTGGGCTTGTGCAAAGTCTTGGGGTCCAACAGCAGAAGGATGTGGAGCTGCTGAAGTGAGTCCAGAAGAGAGGGCTGGAGCCTCTCTGCTCTGGAGCCAGGCTGGGAGAGCTGGGAATGTTCCCCTGGAGAGGAGAAGGCTCCAGGGAGAGCAGGGACTGAAGGGGCTCCAGGAGACCTGCAGAGGGACTGGGGACAAGGGCTGAGGGACAGGACACAGGGAATGGCTTCCCACTGCCAGAGGGCAGGGATGGATGGGATATTGGGAAGGAACTGCTCTCGGCGAGGGTGGGAAGGTCCTGGAGGAGAAGAAGAAGCCGTGGCTGCTCAGTCCTTGGAAGTGTCCAAGGCCAGGTTGGACGGGGCTTGGAGCTGGGACAGTGGAAGGTCAATTTTCCTGATGCCTGCAGCTGGCTATTTTTTGCTCGAATCCCAACCTCACCACTGTCCTTCCTCACCACCAGCCCATTTTCAGGCCATGTTTAATGGCTCAAACCCGTTTCTCACTCCTGAGTCACACGTGCAGTCCTTCCCTGCTTTATGTTATTACAGCTTGAACATACACAGTCTGTTCTGACACTTCAGTAATGGGTGAGCCCCCAAAGCCCCCCAGTGCCCCTCTCAGTACACCCAGGCCCATTAACAAGGGTGTTACTGCTGCTCTGAATACATTTATTTAACCACAATTTCATCCATCATAGACTGGCACCTTCTTAGGCTTTGGGTTTGTTTTAATCACACTTATTCAAGACTCTTATTTGGATAAAAATCAAACCATAGAGGACTCATGACCACAGCTGCTTTTCTGCAGCCAGAAACAGCCCTGGTATCTTATCCTAGAAAGTGCTTTTCATCCATTTCCCACTTGCTGCAGGATTTTGGGATGACTACTACTCCCCATTCTCTTTGTCCCACTCCTTCACCCACACCAACTCACTCTCCTCCAGGTTTTAAAAACATCACCGACTTTCCATGTCTCAGAAAACACCTCCTAAAGCTTTCTAGGTCTTTTTTAGTCCATGCTTTGAGCACACACACAAAAATATCTCCCTGAAACAACAGCTTGCAAAGCTGCTCTTCCTTTTTGTAGCCCGGCACTACCACCAGTTGCTCACCAAGAGTGAAAAGTTGCTGAACATTTCAGTTTTGGGGATGCCAGACATTACATTTTCCTCTCTGTTTTTTCTTTCACCACCTTCTTGCCACGAGGACATTCCCAGAATAACTGTGTGTGCCTTGATGCCCTCTGACAGTCAGGTTTGATTTTTATCTTAATCCTCCCTTTGTGGCCTTGCTGTTCTTCAAATGAGGAACGGAAACACCTCTGGGTTTGAATAACCCCCAGTGCAGGAGTGCTGAAAGCAACGATAAATCAGCACTTTAAGGATATCTACCCAGCTCCAGCTCTGCTTTTGTGAGGCAAAGTTCACCTGGGAAGCACGAGGAGCAGCCATTCACCATTCCAACACACCCAGAGGAGATTTACCCTCCTCCTCAGCAAACCAGAATCTGAACTGAGCACTGAGCAGGACTCCTTCCCCGTTTCTTTCTCTAGGGCTGGGGCTCCTCTCCCTGCAGAGGACACATCTCCTGGCCCAAAACTCTCCTTCAGAACAGAAATCAGCATCGGTGGTTAGTGACCAATATTAGGAAATAAAACCCAAACCAACCTGTTTAATGTAGGCAAACACATTCTGTCCTTATGATTTGGGGTTTATTTCTGAAACAGATGAGTTCAAAATTCAAATTCATGTCTGAATACCTGAACTGCACCTTCTCTGCAACTCTTTTTTAAGAGATGCTCCCATGCCTCACTCCACATTCTGACAGGGCAGGGACAGTTAAAGAGGACAGCAACACCTTCAGGAGTGCCCAGGACAGGCAAACACTGTCCATGGAAGGAACTGCAGCTCCTTTCCCAGCCCACTCCAGCCCTGCCTGTGTCAGGTCCCTGCTCCCCAAAACCCCTCCCAGGTAAACCATACCCACATAAACCCTCCAAGAACTCTGTGCTTTCCAAACCCACAGCCCATATGGGGTCCATTTGCCTCCTAGAAGAAAATCCCTCCAGAAACCCCTCAGACATAACTTTTGAGTACCATTAAACACCCCTGGCAGCCAAGTCCAGCTATCACTGGCAGGAGTTTCCTGACCTATTGTAATTAGAGCTTGGTCAGACAAAGTTTATCTGTTAAACACCATCATTTTCCTGAAAAATACCTTGTGGAAAAATATAAACCAAGAGTCTTTCCATTTCAGAGGGAGGGCTGGGAGTGTAGCACCCAGTTGGGATCCTGTTAAGTGAAGGGTTTCCCAAACTCGTGGATTTGGCAGGAAACCAGAAGTGTGCCCTTGGCCCTCAGGGGAACACGGTCCCTTTTCCACACAGGCCCAGCCAGAGCTTCAGGGGTGCTTCCATCCTGGACTCTGGAATTCTGGAAGCTTTGCCTGTGGTGTAATTACCAGGGATCCCCTCACAGGCAGGATGGATGTGAAGGATGACAAAAGGGAGACAAACCCCATAATTCTGACCATTTATCCATGAAATAAAAAGCAAACACTAAGCCATAACCCTCAGCACGTACTTCCCTGCATCGTTCCTGCAGAAATAACCCCCAAAGCTTTGATCAGGACAGTTCCATGGTTCCACATCTGCACTCCCAGATCTTTGGGGCCTGGGAAGGGCCCTGAGAGGCCCAGAGGGACACAGCAGCTGTAAGGTGATGCACCTGCCTGGGATTGGTTTTCCACAGGTTCTGGGTCACAGCAGGAACACCAGGCAAGGCTGAACACACCAACAGCCAGGGCTCCCAGCCCCGAGCAGGAGCCTTGGCATCTCCAGCATCACACACAACCAAACATTTTCCTTTCTAATCATCACCAATTAGGAAGCCAGGCTCAGGAAATCACTGCACTCTTTCTTCCAGACAGAGAAACGATCCCAAAATTCCTCTGTGAGGCAGCGAGTCCCAAAGTCTGACTCGGACATTGTCTTTTGTAAACAAACCAACTATTATTCCTTTATCACAATGCTCCATACAAGAGTAATTCAGATTTAAGAACTGCAATCCTGCTCCCCTCCCCACTGCCCACCATGCTCTCACTCCAGCCAAAATCACTCTTTTCCTGGGAGAACTTTATTTTTTCCCAGTTATGCCAAAAGGCCGTGACTGTTCTGAGCCATCAGGGCTGAGTCTTCCCCTGAGGACACGAATTAGGAGATTCCCTCCAAGAAAGCCACCTTTAATGCCCTGTTCTGGATACCTTGGAAGTGAGCAGTAACACTTCCAGACTCAGAAAAGCAGCTGCACCACCATGGAATTGCTCAGTGCTCCTTAAGCCTTTTTTTCTCACCCTTTAATGCACTGCACGAGGGGGAGAAGGGGATTCAGAGGAATTATAATCACAAATATCAGAGCCAAGGAATGCCTGGAGAGCTGCTTCCACACCTCCTGCCAGTCTCACAAGTCTCTTGTGCCACCAGCCCCTCCGTGCTCCCCAGCACAGGGGACTGTGCCCCCATCTCCAGCCAGAGCTTCCTAGAGAAAGTCTCCTGGAAAAGGGGAGGAGGGTGCCTGGATTCCCAGGATTCAGGATCTGCTGGAAGTGCTGTGTTCCTCACCTACTACATTCCACCACAGGCAGGTAATGCTATTTTTGTTCCTGGAGCTGTACCTGTTCTACTATTTAAGTTCCCATCAGAGAGGGGGAAAAAAAGGAGGTTTTGGTGCATAATGATGCAAACTCTGACGCCAGACAGGCCCAGCAACCCCCTGACTGAAAACAGTGTTGAGTAACTCAGTGAGAGCCTGACTAATTCATTCATCACAGGATTCTGACACTTAAAATACTATTTTAACACCCCTGAGACAAACCCTGATTGTTCTTGGCTCTTTTGGGATGTTCTATTTGAATCCCGATTGGAAAAATAAACCATGCCAAGTTGTACCTGGAAACATGGAGCTGTGTAACACGTTCAGGGAACATCCCGGGGTGTCTTCCTCTCTTCCCAATCCCAGCCAGATAATCTCCTTTCTGCATTACACAACAGCTCGTGTAATCCCAAATTTACCACCCCAGTCCTGCCCTCCCAGCTCTGGTTTCACAGAGAGGGAGCTCACGCCTCATCTCTGGCCCTTGCATTGAAAAGAAACTTGGTTTCAACAACCAAGAAAAAAAAAAAAGAAACTTTCAACAACCCGGAAAAACACGTGGATGCTGCATTCAGGAAATTCTGGCACTAAGGCCAAAATCTTTCCAGAGCCCTTTCCTCGGGATTCTCCCAAACACAACCCCAGAACTGCCTCAGCATTCCAAAAGCTCCTTGCCCGCTATATTAAAGTCAAGGCAAAGGCGTTCATTCCGGCTCACACGAGGGAAAAACCGACTCCTAAAATTTTGACCAAACCCCAAAGTTCAGCGCGCTTCACGGGGAGGGGGGCAAGATAACTGATGGGAGCACGGAGCCAAGAACCCAGAGAGCCCCAAGCAGCAAACCCTTCTGTTTCTGAAGCGCTCAGCCAAACCTCACCGGGGGCATTTCACCCCGGCCTGTCCCATTACATATCCCAGCATCTCAACCCTTTCCCACGAAACCTTTTCTACCGATCCCGCGCAGCGGAGGTGATCAAACCCTTTTCTCTCCTCAAATACTCCACGTTCCCATCATTTCCTTTACGTAGTCTTTCCAAATTTTACCCGAAAAACGAGTTTGGGGGAGTGGGGG
>VZTR01021038.1:0-17426 GCA_013400775.1 Chaetops frenatus | reverse complement strand
GGCCCCGAGTGCGCGCGCGCAGCGCCTGCACGTCGGCCGCGCCCCCCGCCGTCGGCGTGGCCACGCCCACCCCCCCGTCAGGCCACACCCCCAAGAGATTTGTTAGTCCCCAATATGGGCTTTATTTGCATGGCCACGCCCACACAGCGCGGGCCGTGTCTTTATTTGCATAATCTGTTCTTATTTGCATAGCCACGCCCCCGTCTGATTGCATCGCTTTCCATTGGCCACGCCTGCTGTTGGCGCCAGGCCCCGCCCCCGGAAGCGGCGCGGAGGCGGCGGGAGCACGTGGAGCGGGGAAGGGCGGCGGCGGCGGCGGCACCGGGAACGGGCCCTGCAGCGGACACCGGCCTCGCTGGGCCTCAGGGGGAGAGGGGAACCGGCCCATGCACCCGGGCATGGCGGGAACGCGCGGGTCAGGAGGGACAAGAGGAGTTGATGCGGGGATTGGGCACCAGGAGCCCCGGAGCGTCCCGGGGCAGAGCACATCGGGAGGGAGGACCTTGCACCGGGAGCCCTGGCTCGGTGACTCCGATTGCCGGGAACAGAAGCGGGCCAGGCACTGGGAGCCCTGGGCACACGCCGTGGGAAGGGGCAAGTGGTACCCAGAGGCCGAGGGATCTTTCCTTCTCCCGCAGCGCTGCCCCTGCTCTGCTGCCAGCACGGTGCTGGCATGGCGTGGGATGCTGGAGAACACATTCCCTGCTCCTTCATCTCCAGGGGCTGAGCACCCCCAAAACAGCCCTTCTAGGGCCGTTCCTGCCGCTGTCACCAACAGTCCCTGCTACTTGCAGCTTTTCCCAGTGTGACACACCCCCTTCTCCCGGGGACCCGCACCCCTGTCCCGCCAGCCCCAGCCTGGGTGGCACCTCCCCCGCTTGCAGCTCCCTCGGAGGGCAAGGGAATGGAGAGCTGAGCCCTCAGGCCGAGTCCCACCCGATTTCTCAGCGTTGCCCAAGCTCTGGCTGGCACACAAACACTGCCCGTGGCGGCGGCCCTGAGCACGCAGCTGGAGGCTGACCCGGGCAAGGCCAGGCTGTCCTGCCAGCGATGGCGCCGTTCCTGACATCCACCCTCCGCCTGCCCCCTCGCAGCGTCAGCTCCAGAGCGAGGCCTCGGCTCCATCGCGGCCGTGCCGGTGGCCTTGGCTCAGCACAGCTGCCCCATCGTGTTCTGACGGCCAAGGCCACTGCTGGACGCTGGGCAGGGCTGCTGGGAACGCTGGGTTTGTCCTCACTGTGCCTCAGCAGCCACCACAGGTGTGGGCTCCCTGCCCAGGCCTGCACTGCTGCACGGTGCAGGCAGAGTGGCCCGTTCCCAAGGGCTGGGATCCCGGGGAACAGCCCCTGCCCGTGCATGGCGGGCACATGGGGGGTCAGGCCGAGGCTCCCCAGCACCTTTCTTGGATACAGGCACTGCTTAAGGGCAGAAAGAACCAGGCAAAAGCCAGCAGTGATGTCACACAGCGATGATGTCACACAACGCTGATTTCAGAAGAGGGAGGCAGAGTCTGGGAGCCAGGCTTTGGGATCTCTCCAAGGATAATCATACAGATACTACATCAATTATACACCATTCTATGCCCACCACAGCTGCAGTGCCAGCAGCTACTGGTTCTCTCATCCTCCCTTTGCAGACTGTGACAGTGCATTGACCCCTGGGCACTGCCACCACACTGGGACAGCAGCAGTGGCACTGGGCACTGCCACTTCCACAGCAGAGCACGGAGAGACCCAGGGGACACCGGAGACGAGTGATCCTATAGCACACACATGGCCCCACTCCCCTCCCGAGTTCCTTGTGGCTTTGCCACAGTGCCTGGAGCCTGCCTGGCTTCCCTGGGCTGCCACCAACCAGCAGCCACAGCCCTGAGCGTGCCAGGGCTCCCCACACTCTAAGGAAAGGGCACATTCCCAAACCAGCCTGGGATGGGTCACTGGGTCTACATGGAAAATCAGGAATGTGTCCCACTGCCGGAGTTGCTGCCCCAGCTCTGGAGCTGCAAGGACCTGGCAGGTCGCTCTGGACTCTCACAAGTGCGTGGGATGTATTTATCTCCCAGGATAAATGGGATATCCCAGCAGGAGCATCTACCAGGAGACCTCCAGGCCGAGCTCTGCTCCCAGGACTGCCCTTGCAGCCGTGGGGAGGGCCCTCTCCTCATCCAGGCTTGGGAGATGCCCATTCCTGCTCCCTGCCAAGGAGCAGGTGGGGAGCAGTTCCCACCCAGAGATCCGCAGTTACTTAATCACTGTACCCTTATCTCACAAAATGAGGGATTATTATTTGAAAAAAAAAAAATAAATGCTTCAGCACAGGCAGGTCACGTAACTGCTAGTCAGGGTTTGGGATGAGGAAGCAGTGGCTGAGGCAGGCTCACAGAGGGCTTTATCCCACCACAAAGCCCAGGATGAGCTCGGCAAGCCGCAGGGGATAAACCACGGCAGCGCCCAGGTCTCAGCACAGCCAGGCAAGGGGCTACACACGGAGCTATGGATTTACCAACGGCATGGGAGCTGGGAGCTGGCAAATCTCTGCCAGGAGAGGATTGCGCCAGGCTCCCTGCTCCACCCGCTGTGCGTCATCTCCTCCCGTGCCAGCGGGAGCGAGGAAAAAAAATCTCCGTGCACTGCCTGGCACTGCCATGCTGTGCCCAACACACCGGAAAAGGTGAGGCGAGGCACACCCAGCCCGCAGGGCACCCCCTGCCTGTATTTACATGCTCCAAGGGCCCTTCTTGCAAGTTCTCGTTCCCTTTCTTGGCCCGAGTGTGTTGGGAACGGGGTGGGAGAACAAAGGGATGCAGCAGGCCCCAGGCAGGCTGATCCCACGTTGGCACCACTTCCAGGAGTGTCTGAGCTCCCCTCCCGGGTCAGTGAGCTGTGCTGCTCCTGGAAGGTGCTGGTGCAGAGGCAGGACTGGCATCCCAGGCCCCGCACTCTCACAGTGTCACAGGACTGCAGCCGACAGCCCCGGTGCGAAAAAGGTGACGTTCCTGTCCCGGATCTTGTACTGGTAGATCTGGACCTGATCCTGCTCCCCCGCCTGCCGCAAGGACAATCTCTTGATTATCTTAATCTGCAAAGGGAAAGGAACAGGAATATTGTCCCTTTGCCTGCTCAGAGCATCCTTGCCCCCCATGCCTCTGGCTGGCCTGCAGGGAAGGGGGGTCACTGATAAATAACCCATCAGCAGCTGCCTGTCCCTGTGCCTTTGGTGACAGCCCCCAATGAGGGATCACACAAATATCAGCACCCTCCCAGCCCTGCAGAGACCACCATAGGCCAGGCTCAGATCCACCGTTTGGGGAAACTTCCCAGGAAAGTTCATCACCACTCTGGGCTGGGAGAAGCCTCCACTGCAGCTGCTGTACAAACTCTGGAAAGCTTCTGGAGGTGGGGAGTCCCAGCTGGCAGGACGTCCCCGAATATCCCTGCAGAAGCAGTGACAGCTGGGTGCTCCAGCAGATCCTGGTGCCCATGGGATTACTCCTTAGCCACACTGCAGCCTGGGCTGTCTCCCACAACCCTGCAGCGTTGTGGGTGACAGGGACACGTGCCACCTGTCCATGCTCTGCTGTGCCTCACCTGCCCATGAACATCCTTGCAGAAGCCGGTGGCCAGCCCCTCTGCCCACAGGATGAGGTCGCTGTGATGACACAGGGAGTTCACAACCAGTTCATTCTCCTCATCTTCCGAATCCTCGTTGCTGTGAACCAGCACCACGACGTTCCCCTGGAATGGAGCAGCAGGCAGGGATGAGCCCCTGGCTGGGCCTAATCCCTCAGGGGAAGGACAGGGCAGTGGCAACAGGAGCTTTCACAAACACCCCATCTAAGCTCCAGCTCGGTCTGAATCCCCCTGGGAAAATAACCAGCAGCTGCTGATGGAGAGGCTGGACATGCCCCAGCCAGAAACCCCCCATACCCTGGGCTGATCCCCCAGCGTGGGCAGCAGGGGAGGGCAGAGAGACCCCCCTGCAGAGCTGCCTCCAGCCCCGGGGCCCAAATCAGAGGTGTCCCTGCCCACAGCAGACGTGATCCTTAAGGTCCCTTCCAACCCAGGCCATTCTATGATATATAAACACTGAAGAGCTCACTGTACATTGTGTACACACACACATACATGTAATGTGCAGTCTAAAAATACCTCGAGCCTTTGTAAGGAGACAGCGGCTGAACCAGTCAGTCAGGCTGGGCAGATGGCACTGACTGAATTCAGAGCAGGTAAATAAAGAGGTGGCCAAAGGGCTGCAGCAATGCTCACACCCTCACAGCTCTGACAGGGAGCAAACACTTCCCCAACACACCGACTCTATTAACATCCACCCCAAGAGACTCTGCCTCAGTCCGTGCAAGTCACCAGTGACTTAAAATAACACGAATTCTCAATCAATTAAAATGTACTTTAAAGCTTCAGAACACCTCAGACAGAAATAGCAAAGTGTTAGCGTGGTCTATCGTCTTTTTTAGCTCTTTGGAGGTAAATATTCTCTGCAAGCAGATCATCCCCTGTCAGCATGTACAGCCCAACACCCCGTGTGAAGCACAGGGTGACAACACCCGACACCATCGGCTCATTCCTCACTCCTGCAGGCAAGTGCCCAGGGAAGGGATGCTGCCTGTAATGGCAGAGGTTGGATGAGACTGGGAGCACCACTGGAGGGTGATGGGAGACCCCCAAGGGGCCCTTCACTTCTGTCCCCTGTGAGACTCACCAGCCCCTCACATGACCTGTTTCCACCCCTGCCCTCCCACACAGCGGTGTGAGTCAGGATCTCTCGAGAGCCAGGAGCTCCAAAAACATTACTTTACACCTCAAATCCTTGTTCACACATCTGAGACACAGAGAACCCTTCTCTGGGCAGCATCTTCCAGGAATCCAGCTGAACAAGAGCCTGCACAGGTACTCAGGGACCCACACAACTCCCAAGAGTTGCCCCAGAGCAATGATCCAAACTCCTTGGGCAGCCACAGCCTTCCAAAAACCTCATCACGGTCAGGTGGAAGGAGAAAATAAAGCCAGGCTTTGCTGGGGAGGCTCTGTGCACAGGCAGAGCCCAGGGGGAGCAGTACCTTCAGCTGGCAGCACACAGACACACGGCAGTAGTGGATGAAGTCCAGCACGGCCACAGGTGCAGCCCCCAGGCTCAGCAGGACACTGAGGTCATCCAGCAGCAGCACGGGGCCTTTCCAGGAAGCAGCGCCCCCGGGAGCCAGGGACAGCCTCACAAAGTCAAACAAGGCTCTGAGCTCGGAGCTGCTCCCGCTGCAAGACATGAAGGAGGTGTCAGGGGTCTGGCACTGCACGTCCCCCTCCTCACCCACTGACCCAGAGTGAGGATCACCAGTCTGTCCCCTCCCTGCTGTCCCCACTGCTGTGACAGCCACCTCCTCACTGTCCTTCAGCCACTGCTCCTTTAGACCTGTGTGTGGTGAAACCCTCCTGCCCTGCTCCAGGGATCTCTGAATGGTTTGGGTGGGAAGGAAACTCAAAGCCCATCCAGTGCCACTCCTGCCACTGTCCCAGGCTGCTCCAAGCCCCGTCCATCCTGGCCTTGGACACTGCCAGAAAGTGTTTGGACTTCACTGAGCTTCCCAGGTGACATGGAGAAAATGAAGTGAGAATAAACCCAAAAGCTGGCATGGATAAAGCAGCACTGTTCTCTTGGATAAAACTCAAAATAACGGATGAAGGAAATAAAAGCACTTGGCTGGGATTTCATTTGACACAGACCTGTGGAGTACTGAAATAAATGTTTTTCTAGACCTGTGACATGCTTGGCAATGAGGATGGAGATGGAAGTTCCCCATAAACTCTGGAAAGGGGGACAGGACCCCTCCATGAGCAGCAGCAAGGGACAGGCCAGGACACTTAGGGGGAAGTGCACAGTGCTGGTGTTTCCCTCCACTCAGTGTCCAGCTCTGACTCCTTGGGCCTTGGAGGAGAAAGGGCAGCAGGAGCCAGTCCTGCACCTTGGGTGGTGCTCCCGGTGGCAGCAGAAACAAGGGGGAACACTCCATGTTCAGGCTCACCTCAGAAACTGCAGAGGATTGGGCTGTCCGGGCTGCTCCTCCTCCCCAAACAGGAGGTCAAGGCAGGACTTGAGGCCCTCCAGGAAGACAAGCTGTCCCCGCTCCTTGGCAGCTGCCAGATTGACTCCCTGGAGAGAGGAAAAACATCAGGTTTCCATAAGTGTGAACACTTATGGAAAATGGTGCTCACAGAACCACACAGGTCGACAGCCAAATTTTCACTCTTATTTGAATTAAACCTTATCTAAATGTGCTGATAAAGTCAGTGCTTTGGGGATGAAAGGGACACTTCTGTTACAGCCACTGGTGGCACATTCGCTCTTCTGTACTTTGTCAGGAGATAACAAAAACACACTGATCTGGGGGTTCAAGCATCCTGGGACTCCCCCTGGGAAGCCAGCTTAGTGGCACAGGAGAAAATCGGCTGCCCGTGCAGAGGCAGGGAGAGAATGGCTCAGGCTTCCCCAAGGGCCTGCTGTGAGCAATTTCTTCACCTCCCTCCCTTCCTGGCTGGGTGGTGAAAGCTTTTGTTGTTCACTATCTCCAGATCGCGGCTGTGGCAATGAGGGCCCCTGGCACAGCCCACGCAGCTGAGCTGGGCACGGCCCGGATCCGGAGAGCGCCGTGGGCTGGGCATCCCAACACTTGCACAACACCTGGGAGAGAGCAGCCAGGGCTCCCACGGGAAGCAGCCCTGACTCCACCTGGAGGAGGAGGAGGGACCACGACGAACGCCTGGGGCTGCAACTCAAACTCAGCTGGCTCACAGCCCTGCCTGGTGGTGAGGCACACCGAGAGCCACGAGCTGGGAATGGCCAGCTCCAACCGAGACAGCTCAGAGCTGCAGCAGTCATGGAGAAGACTCCAGCTGGAGATCACAAAATTCTAGAAAGGTCTGGGTTGGAGGGACGTTTAAAGACCATCCACTTCCACCCCTCTGCAGGGACACCTTCCACTGGACTAGGCTGCTCCAAGCCCTGTCAAGGGCTGAGGGAACTGGAGGGGCTCAGCCTGGAGAAGAGGAGGCTCAGGGGGGACCTTCTCGTTCTCCAGTTTCTTCTCAAAAAGGGCTGTCAGGCATTAGAAGGGGCTGTCCAGGGCAGTGGAGGAGTCACCATCCCTGGGGGGATTTAAAAGCCCCAGGGTGGCACTTGGGGACATGGGTTAGTGGTGGCCTTGGCAGTGCTGGGGACAGGTGGACACAACGATCCTTGAGGGCTTTTCCAACCTCAAGGATTCCATGATCATGTGCAGTACAATTACTTCCTGAAGGATTGGACTAGGTGACCTTTTCAGGTGTCTTCCAACCCAAACTATTCCACTATTATCTTACCAGCCTCAATTATGCAGCACTATCACTTTGTAAAATGGATATTAAGAATAATCTGAGGCCTGACTGAACTCCCATCTGCTGGCATCTGTTCCCTGATTTACATGGAAACTGCCTGGACCCCATGAGTCCTGCTACCTGAGAATTCTTCCTGTATTTTCCTTCTACTCAGCTGGGAAGGAATGTATGCCTGAATGCTCACTCCCTCTTCCAACTCCCCCTATAAAGCAATAGATTTTTTTGGTCACTAGCTCTCAGTGACAGCTTCAGAAATAGCAGCATTATTGGGCAATTCCAAGCACACACGATGGAAAACTTCCTAGCCAAGGACAGCACCACCTTTATGTGGCAGTGAGGAGCAAGGAACAGCCAGCAAATAAATACCTGCCACACCATAAAGAAGGGCTGGGCTGCACAGCAGCCTCACAAACCTCATTCCCTCAAGGATTTCTGCAGTCCACAGGACTGGGAACCTGCTGAAAGGCTGTGACCAAATTCACTATTAATATCAATAATTCAGCATCTGATTTTACCTTTGCTTCAGCCATTTCCTCCTGCACACACAAACTCTCTGCACCTCAGATCTGCATGAAAAGTGTCCTCCCTTCAGAAGGGAGCTCAGTGCTGTGACACCAGGGCCTGCCTGGGTGACAGAGAAGGGCCACAGCAGCCAGGGACATGCTGCCTGTGTGTCAGACCAAGAATTCAGCCCCCTCAGTGCGGTGGCGTGGACCCAGCAAGTCCAGCCTCATTTTCCAACAGAGGAACAGGTTCCAGGGAGACCTGGACTCACCCACTGCAGCCACCTGCCACAGCAAACCTCTGCCTGTCTCCCTGCTGGCAGCCCACCCAGTGTGACCTCCAGAAGCAGCACAGGAGGCATCAGACAGCTTGGAAAAGTGAGAGAAGTGCTCAAAAAGGCCAGTGGGCCTTGCTGAGTGCACAGACAGGCCTGATGTCCCCACGGCAGTGCTGCCCAGCACCCAAACAGCCTGAAAGCTTTCACTCTGTGCCAGCAGCCTGCTCCATAACCCTGGAGCACAGGGACATTATCTCTGGCACGCTGTCAGACATCGACCCAGCCCAGGAGTGCTCCTGCAGCAGCAGCTCAGCTGCTCACGTCCCTCTGGGCAGTGTGGTGCCCCCAGCCTGCCAGCAGTGACAGCCCCTCAAAGCAGAGCTGCTGCTCACTGCTGGCCATTCCACACGGGAAAGCAAAGTATTGGAAGGGCAGAAGAAGGAATGGAGTGTGCAAAGCAGAGGGAATGAGCTCCATCTGCAAACACAGCTGTGGGACAAAGTGTGGCCATCCGTGATCAGGCCAGGCCATGTCCTACAGACTGTGAGCTCACAGCAGGGGACAGGAGATGGGCATCAAATGGGGGAAAAAATCTGCTTTCCCTTTAAAACAAAACAAACTTTGTACAAGTGAGGGTGGGAACACCAACCTGGCAGGGTGCCCTGGTGCTGTTTGTCCTGATATAGCCCTGCATGTGCTCTGCAAGGTCAGGGCCAATAACACCGACAGTGCCTTAAAATCGAGTGTGGGTCCTCAGGGGAAGAGGACACAGGCACAAAAACCCAGGGAAACTTTTTCCTGCAAGTAAAGATAGATCCCTGCATTTAGTTAACACGTAAGGAGGTGGTTTGGGACTTGTTACACCTGGCAGCTGGGAAAGCAGCAAGTCCCTGGAAGCATCTCTTCAGCTGTGTATGAATATTCACTGTATCACCACACACCATTGCTACAAGTGTCACTGTACAGCCCACCCTGGCTCCTGGAGCCTCCTCCCGGGCCTGGCACCACCCTGCTCCCAACAGAAACTGGGGTATTGCTCAGTTCTGAAGCTCTTCCAAGTGCAGGCTTTCCTTAAGGGCATAATCACAGTCACAGAATCACTGAGGCTGGAAAAGTCCTCTGAGTCCATCCAGTCAAACCATTCCCCCAGCACTGTCAAGGCCACCACCAACCCGTGTCCCCAAGTGCCACATCCACAGGGCTTTTAAATCCCTCCACCAATGGGGACTCCAGCCCTGCCCTGGGCAGCTGTGCCAGGGCCAGACAACCCTTTTGGGGAAAAAAATCTTTCCAATATCCAACCTGAACCTCTCCTGGCTCCCCTTGAGATCACTTCCTCTTGCCCTGTCCTTGTTCTCTGGGAGCAGAGCCCGACCCCCCCCCGCTGTCCCCTCCTGTCAGGGAGTTGTGCAGAGCCAGAAGGTCCCCCCTGAGCCTCCTTTTCTCCAGGCTGAGCTCCTTACCCAGCTCCCTCAGCCTCTCCTGGGGCTCCAGACCCTTCCCAGCACATGCTCTGTCCTGTACTCGGGGACCCCAGAACTGCCCTCAGGACAGGAGGTGCCTCACCAGTGCCAGCACAGGGGATGGGCACTGCTCTGGGCCTGTGGCCACACCATTACAGGTCTCCAGTGAAGATCTACAGCAGCAAGTTCTTCAGCAAATTTAAGAGTGAAACCACCCTGCCACAACCACCTTTTCAGAGCCTGACGTGTTCATCTGTGTAAAGAAGGATTAAAGCAAAAAGATGTGATGGAAACTTGGATATAAATAACTGACGTTGCGACCTCCAGCTCCTTAGAGCTCGGGAGGAATTCACGGCAACGACCACAGGGGCACCTATGAAGTTGCAAGGCAAGAGTGACTCAGAGCTGAAAGCAGTTCAGCGCTTCTCTGAGCTGTGCTTATCACCTCCTTTGTGGCTGCCACCTTTTGTTCAAGTATCAGACAGCGAATCACCCCCATTTGCATGGCACGTGCGCTCCAGCTAATCCCCATGTTCTCTCCCTCCTCAGCCAGGGAGATGTCAGCAGCTCCCTGAAGTGCGCACCGGGGAATCTCACTGCATTAGGAAACACACTGACTGCAGGAGCAGGCAGGGATCTCGTATTTAACAGCTGAATCTCCTCCCCACACCGGCTGCTGTGCCCCATTTCCTGCCCTTCCCTGCAAGTTTCCTCCACGATTTCCTCCTGTCTGCACCACAAAGGCCAGGACAGCTCTGAGCTCGTGGGGTGGTTTGCTCAGCCAGGGGGGATCTGCTCTGCCCACTGCAGGTACCCCGGGCCACTGATCTCCTTTCAAAAGGTAAGAACTGAGCAGTAAATAAAATACAGTTGTTCAGCAGCACCATGTTTACAGCAGGAAATACAATACGTGGCTCCTCAACACCTGGGAGTCTTTATGAGCCCTGCTGAGATTCTCAGAAGAACCAGAGGAGGGAGGACCAGTGCAAGCCCTCATCCTTTCAGCCCTGGAAGGTCACCTGGACTCCCCACCTGGAGCATTTCACCTTGGAGTGTTGTACAAAGAGCTGAGGGAGGCAGTTTGGAGCTCAGACAATTTGCTGACATGCAGAATTTCCCTGCCTGCTTTGTCTCTCTGTTTCCTCATTTCAGGATACACACAATCCTTGCCCAACTCCCCATGAGAAGGAAACCCCTAGGAACATACCTGTGGCTCCTCACAGAGCTCAAAGGGATGGCTCAGCCCAGAGGCCAAACGAGGCACACAGATGTCCTTGTGAACAGGTGACTCAGCCCTCAGTCCCAGCAGGAACCAGAGGATGGGACAAAGTCACCTCAGGAGCTCCTGCAGGTGTGCAGCAGCCCTGGGAACACTGATGCCACAGCATTTTCCTCCCCAGGGGATTAAGGAACCTCCATCTACCAGTCTGGGCCTGCCTGGGGAACGCTGATCTCCAGAAAACACTTCTAAGCACAAAGTAAGCACCCACCCAGCTCCTGGCAGGGCAGAGCCCATGGGGCACCTCACAGCCAGATTTTTGCCCTAAAGTGCTCTTTATCCCCCATCACACCAATCCTGACTGTCCCCATCAGGATCTGGAAACGTTTGCTCACACACAATTCCTGCTTCCCATTCCCATTCCTTCCCACCCAACAGAAACTACCTGGAGCTGTAACAGTGCACCCATGCCAGACACTCACCAGTTTCTGTGCCACGATGTTGTAGTGGCTGAAGGACTGGAGCAGGGCCACAAAGCAAACCTTGCAGCCAGCTGGGGAGGGACAAAAGCACACATTAGCAGCTCCACTCTGCAGCTGACATTATCAAAGCTCATAAATCACAGCAGCCAGGCCACAGATCTGTTTGGAAGGACCTTGAAGTGACCTAGGTCTAGACAGACTCTCCCTCGCTTTCAATTTTCTCCTTCAAGAGGATATCCACATTAGGGAAAATGTCAGTGGGAAAAGAGAGGGAAAGAAGGAAAAAGATGAGTTTAAAAAGTGTAAGGCCCCTTTTCTGCCTTGTGCCAGGCCAGCCTGGGACCTCCTGGCCCTGTTTGCTGGTGTTACAGTAAGGAGGCCAAGGGCTGGCCATAACCCTGAACTACTGAAACCACGGACATGACAAAAACCCCCATTTTGGCTCTCACAGGGCAAGTGACCTTGACTGGAAAAACACACAGAACAGGGAATTGTGTCAGACACCTAAATAAAATGTGATTTTGTAACACGGTTTGGGCATGAACATAGTCAGTGTTTGCTGGACATGGATTTCAAGGGGAACAAGTCAGTGGCCCTTCAGATCACCCAATGGTTTTGGGCACCAAGTGGACAACACGGGGGTGCTGCAAACAGGGAATAACTGCACCAGGTCAAGGCTGGAGAAGGGGCAGGTGACAGCCAGCACACCTGTCCTGAGACACATTAATAACCCACAGGGCTGCCCACCCTCCAGGGATGGAAGGCTTGTCCTAGGCAGACACAGCCAGACACATTAATAACCCACAGGGCTGCCCACCCTCCAGGGATGGAAGGCTTTTCCTAGGCAGACACAGTCAGCTCCGGAATGCTGCAGGGTCAACACCAATTCCCAAGGCACTGCTGCAGGGCAGAACATCAGCAGAGCCCGAGGCAGGTCTGGCAGGTCTCTTTAAGCCATTCACACTGTTACCAACCCACTTTCCACGGGATTTCCTTCTGTTTCCCTCTGTTCCATTAAGTAAAAAATATTTCAAAGCAGGGTAGAGCCCCAGCTGAGGCAGTGGCAGTTCTGGGGGCAGAATGCCCTCATCCCATGCCCTGCCCAGCACTCTGAGCTCCCTTTCAGGCCTGACAGTACCAGAGCTGCTGGGCTGGTGGCTGTGCCAGCAGAAAGCTGGAGGAGTCCCTGAGTGCAGCATCTGCTCTGCAGGGGCCAGGAGGTTACTCACAGGGGAAACTGTTCCCAGAAAAGTAATAAGACAACTTGCCAGGCTTTATTTGTTTCTTTACTCACTCTGATCTTATCTGTTGTTAATTGATCCTGATACGTGCAGTTGCATCATAAAAATGGAGGCAATGACGGAATTGCAGAGAACACCTCCCTGTCAGAGCCTGTGTGATTTACAACCATTGCCATGATCCGTCATGAAACAAGGCACAGAATTATGGGATGTGTCCAAGGATACAGAGGAGTCCCAAGAACAAGTCAGGACTGGGATCCATAAATCCTAACCCCAAAGCTTTGTGTTTATCTCAGGACACCTCACACTCTGCAAAACTGCCCTCTGCTCATGGAGGAGCCCTGAGGTGTCCCTGCCTCAAGAGTGCTGCCGCTGACCCACCTCTGAGGTAGAAGGAGAGGAAGTGGTGCACCAGGAAGCTGCCATCTGTCCGGCTGTCTCGCAGCAGTGTGAATTTACCCTGGAAAAGAAGCAGCAAAATAACAGAGTAAGGTGAGGGCACAAACTGCTCTTGGTAGACAAGATGTTGGCTCAAGCTGCAGGAATTCTGCAGGTATTACTCAGAGGAAGAAGTGGACAAGCAGAGCTCCAGCTGCCTGTCTGTTTACAAAGGGATGCCAACACTTCCTCCGGACACAGCCCACGGGGAGGCATCTGAATCACAGCATTGCTAAGGTTGGAAAAGCCCTCAGAGCCCTTCAAGTCCAACCAATAACCCAGTTCAACCATTAACCCAGCACTGCCAAGCTCACCACTGACCCACATCCCCAAGGGCCCAGTGTCACCACCTGGCCACCAGCTAAAAACCCTTGTGTCCAACAGAGCCCCAGGCTCTGTGCCCAGCAGGTGCCACCCCCTCCCCTGGAAGCAACAGATGTGCAGCACTGCATTCCCAGTGCCACCACATCAGGAGCCTCTGCTGCTGGACACCACCAGGGGGTTCTGAGCAGTTTCCACCTCCCAGCTTTGTGCCCCTCTCCTCCAATTCACAGGCATCTTTCTTCTCCAAGTGGCAGGGGAACAAGAGCCACTCACTCCATTCCCAGCCCATTCTCCTTGGCCACAGCCAGCACTGCCAGTGTGTTTAAAATGTGAGCACCACTAGAGCTGCTGTTCCTCCTGTCCCCAAACAGCCCTCCCTGTCCTCCCTTCCAGGTGTGCTTCCAACATGCCACCTCTGGGGTAGAAAACCTCACCACCAAAATTCTGTAGTGCAGCAGAGCTCTCAGCACAAGGTATAAACCTTGTTTTGATCAGGCAGGAAATTAATTCTGTTCATCAGTGCACACTCATTATCAGCCCCAGCCTCATCAAGGTGTTTGTTTCCATTAAAATCTTAGTCAGGATGTTTCTTTAATCAATACAAATCATAGAGGAGCTGCTTGGAAACACAAAGAACTTATCAAAGTGGGAGTTTTTCTACTCCCAAGAACAGCAAAAGCCTTTCACAGCAACAAGCCACCTCCACACAGACAATTCCCAAGCCATCCATCAGAACAAACTCCCCAGTGCCTAAAGCAGAGCGGATGGAACGGCAAATATTGAACATGACTGCAGGGAATGCAAAGCAGAGGCCAGGGCAGGGAAGCTGCTCTCCCCTCAGCCAGCATGAGAGCTCTTCCTCCCCCCAAAAAAGGGTTATGCCTCAATGGCCACTGCAGTGACAGGGACACCGCTCCGAGACGTGCCCTCATGGATGAGCCTGGAGGAGCCTTGTGCTCAAACAGCACCAGCCCAGACATTCAGGGGTTTATCTGCTGCAACTCCACACCCTTCAGCTCCCCTCTTCCCCAGCAGAGCCCTGGGAGGAGCAGGCTGAGCACTCCCCATGTGCCTCCCTGCTGGCTGGCTCCCGCAGGCTGTGCTGGCACGGTGGGACGTTGTCACTCCGAGCACTTCACTGCTCCAAACCTTGCAGCCATCAGCCATCCATCCTGCCAGCCCCCACCGGGCTGTCACACTGCAGCTGACAGCACTGACAGAATCACTGGGGCACAGGCACTGAGGCTGCGAAAGGCCTCTGAGTCCATCCAGTCCAATCATCCCCCAGCACTGCCAAGGCCACCATTAACCCACGTCCCCAAGTGCCACATCCACAGGGCTTTTAAATCCCTTCACCAATGGGGACTCCATCACCACCCTGGGCAGCTGTGCCAGGGCTGGGCAGCCCTTTCCAGGAAGGAATTCTCCCAGTACCCAACCTGAACCTCCCCTGGCCCAGCCTGAGGCCGTTCCCCCTCCTCCTGTCCCTGTTCCCTGGGAGCAGAGCCCGACCCCCCCTCACTGCCCCTCCTGTCAGGGAGTTGTGCAGAACCACAAGGTCCCCCCTGAGCCTCCTTTCCTCCAGGCTGAGCCCCCTCAGCCTCTCCTGGGGCTCCAAATCCTTCTCCAGCTCTGTCCCCTTCCCTGGACATGCTCCAGCCCTTCCAATGTCTTTCTCATGAGCCCAGAGCTTCCGCCAGGATCTGAGATGTGCCAGTAATGCCAGCACAGGGGACAGGCACTGCCTGTGGTCACACCAGTGCAGACACAACACCCGCTCTGCTTTGTGCTTCCTGACACAAGCAGGAAGCTGAGCAAAGCTGCCAGGAAGCTGTGGGGCTTTCCGAGGTCTGTGCTCACACAACTGCAGCCCCACAGACTACGTATATCGAGTTATTTCACAGCTGGCTGGAAGCAGCCAGGTTCCTGGAAGGCCTCACAGCGAGAGGAATGCTCCTGCTGAGAAGCAGGGAAGCCCTGACCCCACCACAAGGATTTTGCCTGCTGTCCCAGAAACCCAGGACCCCTGCGGCCATCACAGAGGAGAAAAAATGCCATCAATTTGGGACCCAAAAGCAGTCACTAAAGTATCAGAGGACTCAGGTGGCGAGGAAGCAGTCTCAAAATGGGAGATAGCCACTTCAAAAACTGGCTTTCCAAGACCCTTATGAACTGGACTAAACTGCTATCCCAGTTTTTATCCCTTCTCAGTCCCAGGAAGATGCTGGCAAGGATGAAACCCTTCCAAAGGCAAAGCCTTCCTGTAGCATCTTCTCCATGAACCCCAGCCCGTTCCGTCCGTGCTCCGCCCTCACACTCTCAATACCTGCAGGCTGTGAGGCAGAAGCTGCAGCTACTTGTTCAGACCTGCCAAAATCCCAGCAGCGGGTGTCACAACCCCACGGTGACACGGCAGACACACCCACAGACACAGCCACGCTGGCAGCAGCTCTGTCAGCCCAGCAGCCCTGCGGGGACAGCGCCTGCCAGAGCCTGGGAAGCAGCAGGGCCCAGCTGTGCAGCTGTGGGAATGGGGATGGCAGCACCGGGAAGGACAGACAGATCTGCAAAGGGCTGGTGCTGTCACGCTGCAGGACACCGGGCCAGCCCGGGCATCCCAGCACGCTGCAGGGAGCAGCACCGCACAGGGATCCGTGACACTGAGGGGGACTTGCACACAAATACTCATGATTTACTACCCGAGCAAACCAGGCTTAACACCATGAGTACTGTGGGGCATCTAGTGAATCCCCCAGTCCAGCACGGGGAACAGCACTCGCTGGGCAGGCAGCCACACTGGTGTGACACCCGGACAGAGGGGAACCTGCAGCGTGTGGTGGGATGGGAAAGCCAGCTCAGTCCAAGGGAATTCCTCACACAGAGGAGGCCTTGCTCGGATCTGGCCAAGTCCAAACCCAGGATCTCGAGGCCAAATATTTTGGTTTTGCTCTGTGGAATCCCCCATCACATCAAGCTGAGCTCCTTGCCTCAGAACCTGGGTGCATTCCCGCTCATCCCACAGCTCCACCACCAAACACACCTCAGAGCACAGGCTGACAAACTCCACCAAGCACTTCTCAATTAGTGTTTCACGTGCATTAAAAACCCAACATCAACCCACAGGAACCACAAGGGTTTGGGACTTTGTGCAGCCTCAGACTATCCCTTACTACCACTGAGCCCCAGCCAACACCTCCACCAGATCTGCTCTGAGACGTGAGGGCACCATCCCAAACTCTGCTCAGTGTTGTTTCCCCACCAGACCAGCCCTGCTCCACTCCAGGCAGCTTGACAAGGAATGACCCCAGAAGTATCTTCCAGATCAAGGAGAAACCTGCCCTATTCCCATCATAAGCTGGTAGTAGGGCAAGGGGGGAAACTCAGACTTACAAAATAAATTATCACCCCAAACTTGCTTTTATTGTCTAAGCTCGTAACTGTCAAGAAAAACCTGGGGCAACATGTAGCACGTGGATAATTTATTAATAATTACTGATGACACCATGGTCATGTGCCAGAGGGAAGGGATGGGGCATCCAGAGGGACCTGGAGAAGCTGAAGGAGTGGCTCCATGGGAACTTCATGACGTTCAACAAAGCCACGTGCAAGGTGTTGCACCCGGGTCAGGACAATCCCCAGAATCAGCAAGGGCTGGGGGATGGATGGATGGATGGAGAACAGCCAGGCTGCTCCCAGGGCTGGAGCCTCTCTGCTCTGGAGCCAGGCTGGGAGAGCAGAGAAGGCTCCAGGGAGAGCTCAGAGCCCCTGGCAGGGCATAGAGGGGCTCCAGGAGAGCTGGAGAGGGACTGGGGACAAGGGATGGAGGGACAGGACACAGGGAATGGCTTCCCACTGCCAGAGGGCAGGGCTGGATGGGAGATTGGGAAGGAATTGTTCCCTGGGAGGGTGGGCAGGCCCTGGCACAGGGTGCTCAGATTTGCTGTGGCTGCCCCTGGATCCCTGGCAGTGTCCCAGGCCAGGCTGGACAGGGCTGGGAGCAGCCTGGGACAGTGGAAGTTGTCCCTGCCCATGGCAGGAGGTGGGACCAGATGAGCTTTAAGGCTCCTTGCACTCCAAACCACTCTGTGATTCCATG
>VZTR01021035.1:27385-45619 GCA_013400775.1 Chaetops frenatus | reverse complement strand
GATAGAGAAGATTTGATTTCACTCTCAGTTAAAAGGGGTACTTTCCTCAATTGTTAAACAAAGTGTTGTATTAAATATGAGTGGGACCATTTTTCAAAATCTTTCACTGTATTCATTTGTTTCCCTCAGCAAAAATCATATTAGATGCAATAATATTGCACAGTTAGTTGCAAAATATATGTTTTAATTTTCCCAAAAGAAAGAAAACTTGATAAGGATTGCTTTTGATAAATGCAGCATATTTGCACATTGTAAAATAAAATATGCTTCTTTGCATGGAATCATATAACAGCATATACTAAAAATTTTATTCTTGGGAACAAAGGAAAAAAATCCTTGAACTTCTCTGCATGTTTTAATAAATAAACAGATGTGTTCTATTTTCTTTCAGCATCTGAGGGAGCTACCTTCATGAAGGTTGCATTCCTGTAAGGACTTTTTTTTTAAAAAAAAATCTTTTTACCTCTTGCATATATAAACAAAAGGATTTATATATATATAAGGCAACTTTAATATAGAGCATTGTATAAATGAGTTTGCAATTGAGAATGGTAGGACAATGCAATAATCATTGCAGATAACATTTCAAAAGGGCTTTAATTCTAACCTTGAGTTTTCACTCTTAACCTTCTGAAGTCTTTAAATTAGAGAGGATGTTTTTAGATGTAATCTCTCCACATCCTTACTCTTTACTTTCTGTTTAGTACTTTGTTTTAATTTTTCTCTTATATATATTTAATGTTTCTAGATTTTATTTGGGACAGTTTGAGGAAAAAATCACTGTCTTTAGAGATATAAAGTAATCATGTAGAATTGTTTGTCTAAGCATGGAAAACTGATAGTGACAGAAATTGAAATGTATTATGTTATTGCAAAGAGAAGTACCTTGGAGTGGTCTGATGAGAACTGATGTTGATTTGACAGAGTTCTCAGCTATTCAAAGCTGCTTTCCCCATCTGAACCTTGTGGTTTTTTACAAGAGTCTTCAGCTTTGTTCATATTTTCTTTGCAATGGAAATTTAATTGCTGCTATTTCAGTTGTGATAACACTGGGCTAGCACTGAGCATTTTGGAAAGAACTTCACTGTGAGAGTAGGTTATACAGATGCATGCTATGGGCTATCTGGAGTTTCCAGCAGGCAGTGCCTTTTGCTGTTAATGATGTGCCTTTCCTGTATGTCTGTGCCAGGATTTGGGGATTCAGTGGAACATATATTTGGAGAAGTGGATTTCTGCTCCAAGAACCAGGTGAACCCTTTCAGGGCTGACTTATCATAGTCAAGATTGCTTCAGAGAGAGAGCAAACAGTGTGTTTATATTTGATACCTATTCCCAAAGAGTTTTATAGAGTAAGAATAAGCAGGCCAGGGACATTGCTATAGAGGTTGCAATTAAGACCAGTCCTCCTGTATGAGTGTGGAACTCAGTAGGAATATTTACCATAGAGGGAAAGTAGAACTTTAATGTGGGAATAAGCATTCTACAAAAAGGACGAGTCTGGTCCTGTTTTATACTCCTCTGATTTGGTAGTGACATACACTAACTAACTAGCTGGTGAGCCTCCTAATACTTCTGCTTTTCATGGTACTGGAACCATCAGAACCTGTTAACAATCTGAGAGCATCCTCAGTTAAACCTTACAAAACTAGTGAGCATATTTTGAGGATTTATAGTCCACTCGCAGGTAGTTTGATCTCTAGAGAGTAAAAGGAATAGCAATTAAAAACCATATTCCTTTAATTTTCTTATGTAGAAGCAGTTTTAAATAAAAGATGACAGAACTGAGAACTGCTGTATGAAAATTTGAAAGGCATTTTCTTGGAACATTTGCTATATCCTATTTTTGAAGAAAATCAATTCTGCGTGTATGTTGTGAACAATAACAGATTATCAACAGAAGAACTTCAGTTCAAAGCAACACATGACATCAATTATTTTCAAAAACAAAAATTTAGGGGTTTATGATAGATACTTTTGTTTTTAAAGCAGAGTCATGCACCATTTGAAATTGTGTTGCAGTTTTAAGTACAAACTGTGATGGTATCTCAAATATGTTCTTTATTTCTCTGTTCCATTTTCATTGTATCTGACCAGATGCTTCAAGTAATTATATGTCTGACACAGACAAGTAATAGTGATAAATGGGTGATCCTATCTCTCTTTGACACTAAAGGATTGTCAAGACGTCAGTTGATAGATCGAAGCTGAATTTAAAGAAAAAAATTAAATATCCAGTCTTGTGTAATTTATAAATCAGGACATTTGGTATTAATCTGCCTTCTGCAAAATGAACCAACTTAGGGGAGATGTCCACATTAAACAGAGATACTCTATGGAAGCCACATTAGACAGTTACAGCCAACTTGGGTTCAAGGCCAAATGTTAAAATGTCCTTTATCCAACTAAAAAAGGGGGCTTTTTAATAAATTCTGGAACACTTTTCTGCAATAACCTCCACATGTACGTTTTATAAATGTAAACACTGACTGTTGCTATGCCCTGATTTTATTTTAACCTGAACTGTATTTACTATACCTAAGGATAATTCACATGTAGCAAAGAGCCCTAATATTTGTATTTTAGAATAAATATTATTAATATCTCTCTCAGGGGAAGAAAATGTTTAGATAGCCTGCCTTTCACACGGAAAAGCTGGCTGCTGAACCTTCAAGCCAGCAGTTCTTCCCTGTCTTTCTAACTGAGAGACAGTATTACATATGAAAATTCAATGCCTCCTGGCCATACTTAAGAAACCCTATTTCTTTGTGAGAGAGGGAGAACGTATGGGAGCTGTAAATAAATAATGATTGCCAAAGATCAGAGGAATTTTTATACAAGACCAAAGCAATTTAAGCTCATTCTTTGATACAAACCATTAATAATTCAACAGAGTGGTAATTTTGGTATTGCTAGAATTCCTAACAATTGAACTGATCTCCAGGTTGTTAGCAGATCAGTGAGAATTATGTTATTAGTAGCTGACTTCTGCTGAAGTCACATGATTCAATGTTTAATGTAAGTATTAGGTATGACTTTCTAAGACACCCTGGAAATCTCTGTGAAAACAGCACAATACTCACTTGATAACAACACACAGTTCTTTAATGAGTATTTCATGCCTACTTGTCAAAAGCAATCACTGAACTACTCTTCTTCAAGTGATTCAGGAGTTTGATTTAAAAGATGATACCTTAATGAAATAGCATGCTAGACATCAGAAAGAAAAATCAGCAAATCTTCTACCTCTTATCCCTTCCAATAGGAATATCTAGAATAATTATATACTCACTGAGGAAGGCTTAATCCTATTTTAAACATATAAAATGCAGTCCTTTGTTATTGGGGACTCACCTTTAGAATCCTACTCGAAACAAATAAAGGGCATGAAACATGGACACTGACTTCTTTACGGAAGATTATTTCACTCGTACATCCTGCCGAGTCTCAGGCATTATGAGCTGGACCTCTAAGAGACTCCTGCTGCTGCTCTCATGCCTACACCTCACACATTTGCAGGGCAGTGCCCCAGGCCCCAGGCCCTTGTAGTGCCCACACCAGCAGAGAGAGCAGAGCTGACCCCTTGCCCATCAAGTAGAGGGGAGTACATGGAGTTTTACAAAACCAGGTGTGCTTCCTAGTGAAGTGCAGAGACCAGGGAACATCCTTCATCTCAGCCTCTCTCTGCTTCTTGCACTGCTTTAAACCCTTTGTGGTGAGGCTTGCCTTACCCATCAGATAAAGTAAATCTCAACACTTTTCTTAGGCAGACATCTTGCCACAGGTGTGACCTTGTCTGCAGACCAGAGAAGGGGTGCCTCACGTATCATAAGCCAGCAACACTCACAGGACCAGTGGGTAAAAATCAGATGGTTAAAAAATTTGAATTTGCCAAGCTTTCACATAGGAACAAAACAGCAGCACTCAGTTCAGAGTGCTATTAGGTAAAATAGTGATCCAGGAAACTTTTCTAATGTTTAATCATTTCCTGTTAGCAATCCAGTCTTGCTTATTGTATATAATATTCTTTAACTGGGCTGATGTAAAACATATAACTCCATTGGAGCCAGTGGAGTACTTCATTTCTCTTAACTGAATACCTGTCCCCACAGAAGAAAGCATTTCCCTTCCAAAACACTTCCTTTTTTTTTTTTTTTCTTTAATTTACTGCCAATGATAATCAGCAATTTTTTACTAACTAGTGTGTAGAAAAATGCACTTTTAATAACAAGCAAAAGATTCAATTTCAAAGGAAAGGAAAGGAAAGGAAAGGAAAGGAAAGGAAAGGAAAGGAAAGGAAAGGAAAGGAAAGGAAAGGAAAGGAAAGGAAAGGAAAGGAAAGGAAAGGAAAGGAAAGGAAGAAGATAAGAAAATAATAATAAGAAAGAAAATAAAAAAAGAAACCCAGCATGAAATGAGCTGGCAAAAGAGTGAACTTCCAGATGTGCATTAGTTTATCTTCAGATAGGGTCAGTTAAAATATTTCTGTTCTGGCGTGTGCATTCATCTTCTGAACAGGATGGAAATTCAACATAATGATCATCCATTACTAATAAGCCAGATATGCCCTGTTATTTAATTTGCTCTTTCAGAATTTCATACAGTATATATTGCTTAACACTATACCAGTCAACGTAATGGAGAAAGCTCATCTTCATCCTTTTCACTTTCCTTACTAGTAAATGGATTTAGAAAAAGGAGTTTAGTCTATTATTCAGAGATGGTTTTTAAGATGGTTCACAACAGGTTAATGAATGATGTCTAATACTCATATTAGACCAATCATATTAATAACAAAGAAGAGCACGTGAGGGTCATAGTGCTAATTGCATAGGAGGTCCAGCCAGAAGGCATTTTTATCTTAGAATTCAAGATGCACCAAGTTTGACTAATCACCCACAGTGTGTTTGCAATTAAAATAACACTGTATTAACCCTGCCAATGTGAGGTATCAATATTTTATGTGTGGCTTGACAGTTCTAAGCTGAACATTTGTAGCGCTTGATATTGTACTCACAGAGAAAGCACACAGCTCTTGCTCTGCTCTAGACTGAAGCCAAGAATTCTACACAGGGGAAAAATTGAGAGGGTTTTTCTTCCTGAAATTTAATTTTCTTCTATTACTTTTAAGAATGGCTCTAGTATCGCCAACAAGGCATAATTTTTTTACCTTAAGTTGTTTTATGCATCACAACAAAAAATCTGGGGTGTTTTAGAAGGTATTAAACACAATTCTACGGAAATCAATGGAAAAACTCCTCTGATTCTTTTAGCTCATACTGAATTGAAAAAAAATGAAGAAAAATATTTCAATTTAATATAACCCTGGATGATCCACGAAGTTCAAAGTAGGCACAAGGCATGCAGCACTAACAATAGGTCCATATATGAAGCAGATCACCTGGTTTATTTTGGCACTGGGGTCAGAGCATGTGGATTCTGATAATGATGTGAGCTTCTGGTTTACACATGTGAAAAAAAAATCAATCAACTTCACTTGCAGGTTGAACTCCATTTTCCAAATCTGATTGTCAAGGAAGAAAACATTGGTTCTTCTTCTTTAGCCCACATCTCCAAGATCTTCTTGACACTCTGTCCAATTTTCCTGTAAATCTGGTTTTCACTGGGCACCATTGTCTGAAACACGCTCAAGCTAAATCACAACTTAAAAAGAAAAAAGAAATCCTGTTCCTCTCCCCCAAATTCTGATGACTGCTGCAGGTACTCCAAATTCCCAGATCATATGCTCAGAATTATTGCATAACTTTTTAGATTTTCTTTAAAAGAAGTATTTTTCTGAAAGCCAGGCACTTTTCGAGTTTTTTTAAATTCCACAAAACTTGTTACAAAACAAAGAAAAAACTGTAAAACACTTGAAAATGTCTGTTCACAATGAACAAGCACTAGCTTCTTTGTTGTATCTCAGGTGTTCTGTGATATGTTTTTGTGCCAGTGGATTTTTTTTTTTTTTTTTAATATTATTTGTGTTGGTACTCTGAACACTTTCAAATGTTTGTCAATTGATGGTCTCTACATAATAGGTACAATCCATATCTGGGTCAGACCTTCCAGTTCAGGTACAATAGCTTAGCTCCCTGGAGCTAAGGTTTTTTTCTTGTAATACATTTGTAAAGAACTGAAATGATGCCAAGTAGACTTAAATGCTTTTCCTCAACTTTTGCAAACAGTTGTGATTCTGCTTGGATGTTCCACAGATAATTTATATGAAGATATTTAGGTTTTAAAGACCATATTGAGAGAGGTCTATGAGATATAGACCTAATAAAAGATTTTCATTTTAGGCCCTTATATCCTTGTACTTCTTCAGAAATGCCTTCCTGAAGATTCCTGTATTTATAATTATGATCAAGGTTTTTAAACTACAGAAACACAGCATAATGTAAACTTTGCAGTGAAACAAAGACAACACACAATTTTTATAGATCAATAGTTACTAGATCTTGCTGAACAATAAAGAAAGGTTCCAACTAAAACCTGCCAGAAACCATTGATTTAATGTTGCACAGATAGTGGTTTGAAAACCACTTGGTTTTTTGGTACCCCAAATCCAAACACCTTTAAAATGAAAACTGGAATATGAATCTTCAGTTTTCAAAGGACTATGACTATGGGTTTTTGTTTTCTATTTCAGACACCTGGAGCTATCCTGAAGGTCTCGTTCCTTTGACTTCAGGGAAACTATTTGCAAAGCTATCCTTAAATCTTCATGCCTCCCCAGTAGATTTCTGACACAGTGAAAGGTCAAGCACTGCTCAATAAGTGGAAAAAATAGGCTGGTCGGGTTGGATATCAATACCCCAAAGCAGCCTGAGTGAAGTTCTGTCAGGGCAGTGAACAACCCTGATTATGTCATCCATCTTTAGAAACCCAAGTTGGATCATGACTTAGCAATGGAATCTGTGTACCTGCATTTAGCAACACCCTCAGCCTGTTGCTGATGATGAGAGTCTCTTTACAAAGAAACCCAGAGAAAGGCATAGCAGACAGCAAACTGACAGGTAGAAAGAAGAATAGGATAAGCAGGAGGCATCGGATATCTGCATATGCAGTCACAATGATAGTGTACTCAAAACCTTTTAGAAAAGTAAGGAAGGGTTCAGGATATCTCTCATTGTGTTAAATGCATTTAAATATATATATATCTATATCAAGAGATAATATTTTTTTCTAAAATATTCTATTCAGGATGTTGAACTATTTAAAATCTCCTTTTTTTTTTTTTTTTTTTTTTTTTTTTTTTTTTTTTTTTTTTTTTTTTTTTTTTTTTTTTTTTTTNTTTAATTTTGTTAATATTGGAAAAAGAGTCCAGGAGGCAGTAAGTGAGGAGAGGTGTTGGTAACATTTCATCTCTCAACATATACTTATCTACTCTGTCTCTTTAACCACAGTGGTGCACCAAAAGAGAGCATAGACCAGCCTTGAGCTAAAACATTCACCGTGCGGCTGCTGCTGAGTTGATCCCTCTCCAAAGTGCCGGATGAATTAGGCATAAGAGCCACATGATAGGGAGGGTTCATCAGCATGAGCTCACTCTCTCACCATCCAGATCATGCATCCCCAGACTGCAGGATGACTAAGGGCAGGGGGAGGGAGGCCAGCCAAAACCTTACTAAGTGGTTGGTGGAGGCACAGAGCAGAGCTGAGCTCCCATTGTGACCTTTGCAGGCTGGTAGACTGGAACACTGCAGACTGTTCAAGCCCTTTGTTGTTAGTTCTGCATGGTACTGAGTAGTATAAATATAGAGAATCTCACAGAAGTTGTTTATCATTAAAAGTTCACTTGTTTTCATTTACAGTATTTTTTAAATGTTATTTAAACTTCTGTGGTCTGGAAACAAACCCATATGTGAGTGTGGGTATTATGTGGTTTCTTCTGGCCAAGAAATACCGCAGTACAAGAACAGGCTCTGTTTTCCCTCCCTGCAAATATTGGTGTATGCACAGTGGATGTTGCTGAACCTCACCTTGTGTAATCTCCAGCACTGTCCCTTCTGGAAGTGAATCATGAAAACTGCATTTGCAGAGATCCTTATTACACTCATTTTTCAAGGAGCATCAGATTGGGTTGATACAGCTCTGTTGCTGTAATCCAGTGTCTACCTTCCTGGAAAGAGAACAGATGTTACTGGGGATCTTGTACACCAGGATAAACCAGAAACAAGCCTCTTTTTTGCTTTCTTCCCACTTCTTTCTGAAAATATAAGTTGTTTATAAGAGCTACTTTGCAATTTTGTTAGCAGTGAATACACTCCATTTATACACGGTAATGGTTTTCACATTAAAATTTAATTCCTAGTCATAATTAATAAAAATTTCTCAGGCTGTCTAGTAAGTTATAAGAAAGTAATCTGTATCTGAGCTTCATCTAAGGTATATGAAATGGAATTTTAGGTCTAAAATTAGTCAGTAGAGAGGTGCTTGAAACAATAGTCACTTTAAACATACACAGTTTCTTCAGGGAAGGAAGACTTGTGACCATTCATTTTTTTAAGAAAACTTCATAAAATTTGGTTTCCTTTTGAGAATCATAGAATTATAGACTCCTAGAAGTGCTTCAAGGCACCTTGAAGATCATCTAGTCCCAATGTCCCCTGTCATGGGCAGGGACACCTCCCACTAGACCAGGTTGCTCAAGGCTTTGAACACTGCCAGGATTGGAGCATCCACAACCTCTCTGGGCAAAATTTTCCAGTGCTTCAGGGCCCTCTCAATAAGGAATTTATTCCTAATAGCTAAATCATTAATATAAATTTCTATGAAATATTCCTAAATACCTAAATTTTCCATCTTTCTGTTTGTATCCATTACTCCCTGTCCTATCACTACAGCTCCTGGTGAAGAGTCCTTTTCTGGCTTCACCTTCAGATACTGGGAGGTTGCTATGAGGTCTCCATGTAACCTTCTGTTCTACAGGCTGAACAGTCCTAGTTTTCTCAGTCCATCACAGTCTGAACTGCGGTTCACTGTTTGAAATACTGTATTTTATGCAGGTGTCCTTAGGCTGAATTTTTGTAAGAAGAGTTCTTTTGCTCTGGTGAACTTGCAGTTCTAAATGAGAAGTGAGTGGGAGCAAACATATTGTTTGGGGTTAAATAAAACATTATTTTTTTATATTCTTTGGTTTGGTTTTTTCCCTTTGAAATATGTCTTTAAAGTTATTGTGGAAAAAACCTAAAATTGAGGACAGTTTGAATTGAAAGTTAATATGCTTGTTTTGAAAATAATAAGAAGACACTTTTCAACTTAATTTGCATTATTATGAGAGAGATGTCTTGTAAGGTAATAATCTGAGTATTGTCATGCCTTGCAGAATAGGGTAAAAAATGAAAGGAAAATTTTACCAGTTTAACACAAAAATATAAGCAGGTTCTTTGGAGAAACTATCAGTGTACTGAGAGTTGAGGATAGACACAGAAGTAGCATGGAATTTCTCAGTAGGCATCGATGAGCAATTTAGATCATTCTGTCTGGTCTCTCCATTTTCTAAGTGATTTGGAAAACACATTTGCTTTGAATTTTAGGAAATGCCATATGTCTGTGTTGAGAACATCGATTTCTAAGGATTAAATTCCAAGTATTTATGTAGCTGTGTCTGTATTGTCTTAAAATAGCTAGAAAGCTTCAAGCATATCTAATAGATACAATATTTGCTTAGTATCTAATTAGTATATCTAATATATACTTAATAGCACCTCTGAAGCGCTAACTAGGCTGAAGAGACATAGGAATTTTGATCTCTAAATGTAAGTTGTCACTACAATTTGCACCTTCTTCTCTGGTCTCTTCAACTTTATAAGTAATTTAATGTTACAATACTCCTGCATTCGTCCACACACTCAGTATTTTCTTTACCTCAGACATAGTGGAAAATAATCCTACAAAAAAAAAGTAAAAACTTTCTGCTTTTCTTCATTCCATTTCAAGAATGATACAATAAAATATATGGCCATGAGGTGGTGGAAGTCAGGAATAACCTTTTTGTCAGAAGAAAAATCTTGAATTGTTTTACATAGGTTACAAAACTGCACTTAGCCATCAGTGGTGGAATTTTGCCCCTCTTTTTAGTGGCTTTGGAAATCTTCCCAGGATTTTGGTATAATATACTGTCTCAGGTGTTGACTTTGCCTGGAGTTAGACATCTAACTGTCTGTTGTACCCTTGAAAATAGTTCTTTTTTATTTCAGCATAAACTTAAAACAAACTCAGTAGAAAATTATGGGATACAGGAGTGCTTTTTGTCAAGATGACACAGTTTATATGTACTTTATGAGACTCATGTTTCCAAGAGCAATTAGGATGTTCTGAGTTATATCAACCTGTGTTTGCATTTGGATATTTTCATTCACAGGTTTATTTTAGGATTGTACACTGCATTGCAAAACATAATTTGCCTTACTCCACCTACTTAAAATTCATTTGATGAATATAAAATCTTAGCAACTAAGGTTTTTTAAAGTTGCCTTTTGGATTTTGACCCCATGGGGAATATTCACATAATCTAATGTAGTTGCTCTGAATAACATCCTTGTTAGAAACCTAAAGTAGGCTAAAGTTAGGTGTTTACAGTAAACAGAGGGCAGAGTAATTTCCAGAATATTTTTCAGAGAATTTAGATGAACTAAAACACTTTAAATAAAGATTTCTTTACCACTTAGCATAACCATTCACTTGAATTCTCACATTTCTAGGTAAATTTGGAAGAAAATATGGCAAAAATCTTGCCTTATTATGTTCAGAGGGATAGAAGTTTAAGTCTACCTGTGCTTTTATCTAGAGAAGATATTGTGTTTAGCAGGTTTTCACACATGTATTCCTGTGCCTCTGGAATTCAGTCCCCTGGGTGAAATTATGATGGAGCTGAAATGCCTTGCTCATGTAGTGCTCTGGCACTGCCTGTAGCCAAATGCAGGAGTAGTTTTGGTATTAAAATTCTGGCTAAACCACTGTTCAGGAAGGTCTGTGGCTGTTGGCAACATAGGAACTGAAAGAATGATCCTTCCCAGAAGATTTTTTTTTTTCTTCCTGTCCTTGGGCAGCAACAGTGGATTTTATGAACACGTGGGATGGTTCTGTGAGTCGCAAATTATATCCTGATCTCTCCCCCAGCCATATGCAAAGTACAGGACTTCTGTGGAAGGAGCAGACTGGAAGTTATATTGAATTCTGAACTGAAGGCAAAGCAGCACTTCTTTTCAGAACCATTTTACTTCAAAGAATCTGTCAGTCATTGTGCCAACCTGTGATTTTTATAAAAGTTTACCGTACTTTCCTTCCAAGAAAGGACATTAGGAACTACTTGAATGGTTATTGATGTTTCAATGAAATGCTAAAATAATTTAAATTTTATTCATAATTTTACTGATAAAATACATAGCAGTTTAATTGCCCAAATGAGATTTTTGTCCTCCTCTCCACCAGACATACTTGTAGCACGGTAAAGGTGAGTCTATACTGCAGAACAACATCTTAAGCTCACTTTTAAGATAACAATGTCATAGTCTTCCTAGTAAGAGGAAGTACATATTTTTTTAAATGGTTAAAGTTTTTAGGGTTCAATAGTCCAAATATTTGTCATAGAGCTGAGATGAAAGAAGGAGGATTTCTTTCTTCTCTTTATTTGCACCGAGATAGGACTGTGAACCAAATATTTGGGAGAGTATATTTTTAGACAGTTCTCTCTTAATCTCTTGTGTTGGAATAGTCCTACAAAGTATTCAAATATTACTGGATTCAGGGCCTTTAATTCAGGTTTACACTTCCAGAGGACTTCTCAGACTGCCAGTGTAGTTACTCTATGTTTTCTTTCTTTCTTTGAGCCGTAACAAATTACCTAGTTCACTAAAAATGATACTGTTTTGGGTCCAGTGATCAAAATGAAAGTTCAGCTATTCATGTAGTCCCAGTCATCCTGGAAAGATTTCTGTCATACCATAATGAAATTAAAACAATAGAATTCGTATGCTGTCTCATTATAAGTATAAAAAATATAGGAGTCCTAAAATCTTCCAGAAATAAGTAAAAGTGTCACTACAAATTCTTTTTTATGTGTGAATATTTTACATTACTCTGTAGCTAAAAAAATCAGAAAGAGAATAGGAAACTGATCACAGAAGAGAACTCAAATATCATATTAAATCTTGAAAAGAATGTTTCTTTTTTATTGTGTCTAATACTAGTCTGAGAGAAAGTGTGGGATACCTTTATTAAACTAAAATAAGCAGCATTCATCCATAATTCAGAGCTTAATGCCATGATTTCAAAGTGCCACAAAGACTATCTAGAGTATTATTTTAAGCTGTCTTCTAAAGCATAGTGTTAGTAGCAACGTTTCTAACTCCATAGTCTTAACAAGAGCTGCTCCCTGCTACA
Organism: Chaetops frenatus; assembly: GCA_013400775.1. Taxonomy (NCBI): domain Eukaryota; kingdom Metazoa; phylum Chordata; class Aves; order Passeriformes; family Picathartidae; genus Chaetops; species Chaetops frenatus. Next base: position 33,232 of record VZTR01021035.1, on the reverse strand, counting down.
ATATCTGATAACTCCCTGCACTCTCAAAACACCCTCAGCAGGCACTTTTCCCAACACAACCCACAATGTACTTTTATCATGGCATTCTTCCCTAGTATTTTGTTTTTCTTCCCTTATTAAAACATAAAATGGAGTCATATTCTACTTCAATTGTTCCATAAAAAAAACCCGTTTGTATCTCTCACTACCATGGTGATACAGTAGCCTTGTGAACAGCTGTTGTTGAAGAGATACAGCTGGGAATTTTCTTAAGAATGTTTTTCTCAAAATACACTGAAAACATTTTTTTCCAAGATGATATGTACCGGTTTTAATAAGGCAAGGATTTCTGATCAGTGAGAAATAGATGCACTGACCCACTATTCATCTGGCCCATTTAGGATATTTAAATCCATGAGCTGAGCCTGGGGACAGGTCAACATCTGATGTGCCTTTATTACACGAAATGCTGTAGAACCATTTCCACTTGTATTCATAATTCAGAATTTAATGGGGGAGTCAGGGAGGTCTTCTGCCCACCTACGTGTAGAGTGGAGCATAGCACTGCCAGCCTAGAAAGCAGCATGGACTAAGGAGGATTTCAAAGCAGCATGGCTCTATCAGCCTGCTGCTGGACCAACATGCTTCACCTGTGCTGGGGACTGCACTGTGACAGCAGCAGTGCTGCTCTTTCCTGCCTGCCCTGCTTTGGGGTAGTGCTGCTGTACCGTGCACCACGTCCACCAGGCCGGCTATTGCTGAGGATCTCTCAGCTTCTTGAGACAAAGTCCTCCTGCAGACTATGCTCTCCTGTTGATTTTATTTTCCTTCGTCCCTTCCCTTCCCTCCCCTTCTCTGGTATAAAACACAATGGAAGAACTGATACACAAAATGTGCCTCCAGCACCCCATGAATTAAAGAAACTTTACAAAGTCCAGTTTCTTCCAGCTTTTCTGGCAGAGGGACCATCTCTGTTCCAAGCTTTTTAAGTTTTTTAAAGAGAAGCCAAAATAGGTATTTTTTAATTTTGATCAACTTTAACTTGAGTGTTGGCTTAAAAAAAAAAAAAAATTGGGTTAAATTCTCTGTTAGGCAAAGCGTATACAAGTTAAGTGACTCTCTTAAGGACTTTCATACACTCATGACACAGCCAGGAATTGGAATGGCCTGATTTTCAGAACTAATCAGTAAGCAATAAATAACTCTTAATATCTAAGTTTTAAGCCAAGGCTTCGTCTTCTTGTCAGAAGTGACACTATATATTGTTAAATTTTCCCTAACTTGACTGCTGATTGTCCTCTTTAAGGAGGGCCCCAGCAGTAATATTTCCAGCTCGCAACTAGTTTAAAACCTAAGAAGAATTGGCAGGACTTTTTTTTCCACTTGTCGTGTCCTTCTTCCTAGTAGTAGAATAATATTCTGCTTACAGGAATGGTAACTTTTATGTCAGTGTTATGCTATCACCAGTACCTGTCTACTTCTTACCTTGCTAAAAAGCCAAGTCCCAAAATCACCCCTGGCTTACTGGTTAATCGTTTTTTGCTTTTGTAAAGCCAAACCTTCTTAGGCCCAGTGAAGCTCAGAGACATTCATCAACTTCTGTTTCCCTCTCCTTATCAAAATCATGCATTTTTTCTGAACTTTTAGGTGTGTCTTTCAAAGATTCAATCTCTTTGAAATGAAACAGGGCAGGGGAAGGGGGCAGGGGGATGGGTACCCACCACTAACAAAACAACTAATTTGTTTTCTCTGGCTTTTAGCTACAAGTTGAGACCTTAGCTTTGTTTTCATCTCATTGGATGCTTTGGCATGAAGCATCCAAAATCTAGATTGCTGGACTTATTCATGGCATTTCAAAGAGAGCATCATTTGGGCCATACATTAGCAAGCAGGCAAGTAATTAATAATAACACACGTGGAAGAAATTGAATGTTTTGCTTGTTGAGAGAGAATGAGAAAGTCAGACAAAGGCCTGGGCTCTATGTCCTTGCCCTCCACAGCAGCAGAAGAAATAATGTTATGAATAGCATTTAACTTGAATTTGTAGCAAACTGCTGCTTTTATCATAAACAATTGCCAGATGGTATACATTATCTTCCTTTTTTCTCCTTTCACAAAAGCAGCATTAATTGCAGAGCAGCCCAGGGCTCCACTCAGCTCATCAGTGTGATAACACTTCATGACCCTGATTAGCCGTCAGTCTACTCAATTAAAAAGATCATTTAGACATTCACCCAATCATTTGCCTATCGAGCCACCTGGGCCTCAACCAGGGGCTCCATTTTTAACATTCTCCTGCCCTCTCTCATCTCGCCTAGCTTTTTTACATATCTCCAAAAGACGTAATTGAATTAAATAAAGCGTCTCAGGGGCAGCTGCAACATCTGCTGTTTGTGGTATGTCAAGCCTTCAGCATTAAAAACAGTTACATATGCTCCAAATTAGCAGGTCGCAGAGATGAAACAGTCGATGATAGTGTTTTTGTGCCAGCGTGAGAAGCAGCTCACAGCTGTGTGCAATTTACAATTAAAGGCTTTATCAGAGCTCAATTGTACTAGTGAATCAAGTGGTGAGAGGTCAGTTAGTGAATTAGACCAATTAGAGCTTGTACAGTTAAATTATCTGTCTTATTACCTACTGATAAACAGCCTTGTCATATCTCTACTCAGATGATGAAGCTTGGAAGTGTTTTATGAGGTGGTACTGTACTGTGTAATGGAACTCAGTAGCTCAGCAAAGTTTGTCTGATGCAACAAGCATGAAATCTTAAACTGGTGAGGGAAAAAAACCCCAAACACCTGCAGTTAGAACCTTAAAGCAAAATTAAGTTAGAACAAGAGTTAAGATTACAAGTGTTGGCTGTGTTTCAATATGTATTTTTCTGCTTGGCAAAACTTAAATTCATGAAGTTAACAGTGGGAAATGTTATACTTTTGATTTCTAGGGTTAGTTTGTTTTAATTACTGTCTTTCCCTTTCTCACTCCCACTCTAAAGGAGGGATGGGAGGCAAAGGAGAAAATCTAATGAAGGCAGACTCTGATTTTTATACTGTAAAGTAATGTAGTAATAATGGACAATGACAGAAACTTCTGCTTCTTAATCTCAGGATTTACATGGTTCTGGAAAACATCAACTGTAAGCCTGGACAGAGCTGACTGAAGATGAGTGAACTAAACAAAGGTGAGCCACTGAAACCTTTTCAGAAGTATTATGAATACACATGTGTCAGTTTATACCTGACTGTTATTGCCATGTTGCCCTACTCTGTGAATGAGTCATGAGCTGCAGCAGCTACAGCAGTGCCAAATTTATAGCCACCAGGCCTAAGGATAAGGGATTTGCTGTCTGGGGCCCCATATATTTGTGTGGGGTGATTAAGATTAAAGTTGTATGGTAATTTGATAGTGTTGCATGTCCAATTCTGCCTTTCTAAGGCAATGGCAACTAAGGACCACAAGTATCAGAAACCTTTCCTTGAAAGGTAATATCTGGGCTTTGCTCTTGAAAATAAAGTAATGAAGTAAAGCTCATACTTTTCTTTTAATCGGACACCGGTAACGTGTTGATGCTGTTCCTTTTCAGAGAAAATCCTAGAGATTAGATCATATGTGCAAATCTTTTCTCTGCAGAAGGTAATCAATGATGTGTTAGGCCATAGGAGTGGACTAAAAATACATCTTCTTCTATAACCCAGTAGTCAGACAATTTGTCTTAAAAAAGCATTGAGCCCATTCCCAAAGTTGTATTTCAGTCTTTCACATCATCTTGTCATTGGATAAAAGGCACAAAACTTATCCTCCATAAATCAGTGTTCAGTATCACTGTTCCTTCCATTCTTCACAGTAACACAGCTTTGGGAGGAAGGAAGTGGGGTGAACAGCTACAAGGTGAAAAGGCTGGCTCATGGGCCATCAGAGAGCCGGCACACACAGGGTTAAATCTCTGTGAGCAAAGGAGGATGTTTTACTTCAAGGTCTGTAACCACACTCTGTTCATAGTAACTCTTCTAAGTTGTGTGGGACTGCACTGTTTAGGAATGTTCAGATCCAAGTGTAAACTGAGATTAAATGCTAGCCCTTTATTAAGCAGAGATTTGGAGGGGGTGGGGAATGTACTTTTATTCCACCCTAATATCTTCTTGGTGAAAGCATATATCTTTGGAATGGCCTTCTGATCATGTTTAATGCATGGCTTCTATATATTCAGGCATACAGATTTTGCAAAATGAGGAGGGTAAGTTTCAAACAGATGTCTTATTAAATATCGTGATTGAAATAAATTAAGAAGGTTGTGATGCTGGCAAGGAGGGGTCTCCAACTGCTTTCTGCCAGTGAATAATGTTGACTAATTTTCTGCAGGTTTTGGACTTGCATTTAAAGAAATTCTAATCAGCATCGAAATGGCCCTCTTTGAAACAGCAGATTTAACATTTTAGTGTTTTTTGTAAGTGCATTGATCTCATTGCCAAGATTAAAAGGTTTAAAAAAGCAGTTGAAAGAAAGAGAAGTTTTTGAACTCGTGCATGAAAAAAAAAAAAGAAAAAGTACACTTTTTGAGTGCAAATGAATACAATTTTTCAACTCTCTTACCCTTCTAAGGAGTAGAGGGTATTTAGTTCATTCCTCAAGTGGAGGAGAGAAAGATGGTCTAAGTATTCTCAAAACTGCTGAGAATTGAATACACAGTGAACACTTGGTCAGGACCCTGATCTCTCCTATAGTGCACGTGCTGCTGGCAGTTATTGAAAATCTTCATCCTCTCCTCCTGTTGCAGTCTTCCAGCTTCTGAATGACACTTGCCCTAGATATGGCCAAAGTGAAATTCAATCCCCAGATATCAGGATTTTGTCTTTTTAAATACTAAATTGTATTTGTTCAGTAAACACTGAAATAATGACTTACAGGTGATTTTGGTTACATTGTATTACAGTTGATAAATTATTTCAGCCCCATTTTTAAAAGACAGGAATTTCTGTAGCTTTCCAAAAAGTGATTTTGAATTTTAAGTGCCTGTAGCTTTTCAACAGAGGTTAAGTTCCTTTGTAAATAACTCACTGTTAATCATAAATATGACATTGCTTACATAATTCCGTCAATCTAAAATAGGGAAAAAGTAGAAAAGTTGTTTACAAGCTAAAGTATTGCAATAACAAGACCATATTATGTTGACAGACTGATTTTTTGAAAATTCTGTTCTAAGTACAAAATCAGTTAATGGAGAACACAAGACCTAAAAAGAGAGACACTCAGTTATCAGTGAATGATAACTACTCTTTATCATCTGTTTGCTGAGAAAACAGGAGCAGTTAGGCCATTGCATCTCTTACTGCACTTATTAACCTCAAAGTGCAAGCCAAGCTCTTCAAAGCACAAGATACTGAAGCTAATCAGGGGCTTGAAAACTCTACTAGATTTTTCTACTAGATTTTACTTTCAGGGTAATAATCTTTTGACATTTAGTTTTCCTCTTTATTACTAGTTTTAAATATTTAAAAATAAAGTCATTTTGACCCCCTTTCATTTTTTCCCCTCCCTTTAATTTTTTACTTTCTACTTTTCTTACTTACACAATAGATTAACATGGCTCAGTTCAGCGACCTTCCTTATTGTAGAAAGCTCTGTTTTTCCCAGGCCTGTTAGCCATGACAAGTGTCTGTATATCTGAAAGAACCAGTGAGAGTGCCCTTTTCTTCCTGGCTGATCAGTTTAGGCAGCATCTGCTATTGCAGCGTGACCTCTTTGCCTATCCTGTAACATAGCCACAGGACTTAGATTAATTATAAAGAAACATTTTTTACAATGAGGGAGGCAAAATACTGGAACAGATCTCCCAGGTGGTAGATGCCCCATGCCTAGAAATATCCAAGG
>VZTR01021035.1:4457-16246 GCA_013400775.1 Chaetops frenatus | reverse complement strand
ATTGCTTGTATATTAATCTCAGAACAACCACCAAAGGAGGGAAAAAAAGCTATCCCCTACTGTGGCAGTGAGCCTAAATTTTCACTGTCTGATAGCATTATATTTGCATTATATTTACAGCAGGACAGTATGTCCTGATATGTCTAAAGCAAAGACCTCTGCAATTTCTGCATGCAATAATCAGAATATTTATCTCCCAGCCAATTTTTCTCATATTTCCTGCAGTGATACCTATGCAATCTTTGATTTGACAACACACATAAAATGAGCATTTAGGAAAATTTAGAAGCCAATAAACACAGTTCAGTTTTTGTTTTGTTTCTTTTTAGTGAGTGCATCAAACTATAACATCATAATTTTCAGAGATTCATGATTAATTGGACTTTAGGATCTACCTCTTTCCTCTCTACATTTTAATGAATCCAGGTAGATAAAAATAATATTTTAATTCTATGTAGTTCATGCAGTCACAATTTCAACATCACAATTTTACAACTCAAAAAAAGTAGAGATTCTGTACATGTGGAAAAAAGTGAAAAGAATGAGCTTCAAATGCTGCATATTTTGTCTTAACTAAATATGCAAAAATACAACTCTTTTTTTGTGGGTTTAGTGATTGTGGTCTCTGCAATTTTGTTTGGTAGATGAATTCTAATTTCCTACCTATTGATATTTTAAATACATATAGTAACAAAAATATATAAACCAAGCTAGGAAAGAGCTGACTATCACTACTAGAGATTTAACAGAATTGCTAAATGTACCATTTCAGAAATCAACAAAACAGGAGTAATTGTGGAGGGTTTTTTTATCTTATTGCTGTAAATAATTGAGTTTAAAAAAACCTCTAAATATTGAATGAAAAGTGATAGCAGAAGAAAAATACAAAGAAACTGTGGAAATTTTATACTTGGCATCAAAAGTGCTGTCTTCTACAAGACCAGCAGAATAAAAGCTGTGACTCCAACAATACACTTCATCAGGTATTTCTCGTAACAAATTAAAGGACTGCTTGATATGAGCTGTGCAGAATGATTGCAGAGCCACTGTCAAACCTTGTACTGAAAGCTAATCAACACATTTCAGTCAGCAATCACTGGATGGAAGAAAAGCTGGAAGTCCTGCAATTATGCAATTGTCTTCTATATTGAAAGGACTACCGTCCTACACAGAAACTCAAAATTGATAGTGCATTTGCAGTGGACAGACAGCTGGTTCCTCTTTTTACAAATGGTGCCTCTCCATATTCCCATTTTCTCTGGTGCAGGTTTTTATTACATTTGCAGTGTCTTGGTGTGCAAGTTTAATTTCACAGAGAAAAAAATCTCAGACACATTAATGAATTGTTGCTGAAAAGAGAGGGCAAAGACAATATAAAATAATTTTCGGTCAAGTCAGTGATGCTAAACAAGAAGTCACTGACCTCTGAAGCTTCACTCAAGTTGCCTTAGCTATCAATACTGAAAAAATATGAACATTAGAAAATTTATTCCTGTCCTTGTGCTAGCCTTAACAAAACATGGTCCTTGTCTGGCACTAAAGGAGACACTCGAATTCTGAGCATCTAAAAATTCTGCAAGCTGAGCTGTACATAATAGAAGAATGACAGCTATAAAGACAACTGAAAATAAGACCTGTTCATTTCCCACTGCCTTTTTTTTCCAGCATAGACTTTCTAAACAGTGTTTTATTTAACTCTGCTGTTTAAACAGGTCTGTTTGCTGAAAGTCACTAGAGGCCTAATAATTGCCTTGTATGCTTTAGCTGACCAGTTCACTACAAGACTAGAATACTCTCTATTGCCCATACCAATGTAAATGTCTTGAAACAGAATCAGGATACAGCAGAGCCAGGAGAAATCCATGTGCTAATAGGTCTCTCCTGATTTTCAACTCACATTAAACTTTGTAGGATTTTAATGAAGTGAATTTGTGTCCTGAAGTTCTGTCCTAGCCCCAATCTTTTGCAAATCGAAATTTCAGTGGCTGCTCTGACACGAGTGCATGAGTCCATGGAAAATCAGTGCCAGTAGCCTCCCTGACCCTAGACCTTAGCTTAGGCTCATCATGAAGTGACCATGCTAAACCCTAACCAGAAATGAACGAACAAAACTAAATAGCTAGCCTGATTCAATATTTAATGCAAAAAGAACCAAGTAACCCCCCCTCCCCCCACACCTCCTCAAAATCTCACCATCCAAATCTCACTCTTCTCATCCTAATTGTTCTCTTTTGCCATCTTAAATATTTGAGAACTCGCTGAGAAATGAAAAGATTTTTGGTCTGTTGATTCAGAAAGAATTCAGTTTGGTCTGCTTTGATTTGAGTGAAAATAGCAGCTCTCAGATTTTTTTCTTCTCCTCAGTCAGAACATAAAGATCTAAGGTATTCCAAAGCCATATGAGCATATTTTGACTTCTTTCAATTTATTCATGTCAGAACATCTGAGCAAACAAAACTGAATAGAATTGGACCATATCTTTCAGAAAAAGAAAATGTTTGAAGGATTTTGCAAGGAAATTACATGAATGTGAGACTGAACTGCATAGAGAATAATTGCTCAAGTAATTTGACTATATGAGAAAAGAAATAATTTATCAGAAAGTGTGCAAAATTTATATAATTTTGATTTATTGTAAACATAAAAAAAATCATTTGAAGTGTTCTCCATAAAAAACACCTAGAAAATACCTCCTGGCTTCAGCATTATCTCAGTGTTCCCATTAGCAAAACTGAAATTGGTCTCCTTTCAAAGGTTTTGTTATTCCTTGCCTTAGTTCTTTCTTGGTAGGACAGGACTTGGGTTTGCCAACAGAGGGCAATAGTCAAGCTAGGAAAGACTGCATCCATCATTTTTGCAACTTCTAATGAGTCAGAAGGACACATAGAATCCTCATCTGCTTTTATGGATATTGCTGTGTAATTGCAGTGTAATTATGGCACACAACAGCTTCAGAAAATTATCTTTGAAGAAAACAGCTGGTTCTCTTTAACAAACAGAGATGAAATCCTGTCAATTTAGAAAAAAATCCAAAGGAAAAAATACTAAAAATATATGCCAATAATAAACAGGCAACAACAAGAAAAAAAGAAATAACATAAAAAATTGAAATGGATAAATCTGAGAAACTGCTATGAAAAATATGACTGAAGTATAAAACATTAGAAAATTACAATGATGTGAATGTTCTTTCATTACATGGCTTTATATTGCAAAGCACACAGGCTCATTGAAAAGGTTTCCATTTTCCTTCTTCCACTTATGAGTAGTATGTAAGACCCCTATCCTGATCCCAAGCCCTCTTGCATGCTTTCCTCTCCACAGAAGAAATCCCCTTGGTTTCAGTGGAATTTCACAGCCTGATAGGGCCAGCCCCAGCCTCGTGCTGTAGCTCCAGAGCCAGAGCTCTCCAAGCCTTGCTCTGCCAAAGAAATACTGACGGCTTCTGTTGGGGGGTGAGGATCAGAGAGGCAGTGCACCAGCACCAGGGGCAGGTTTGGGTGCTGGCTTGGCTTGGCTCGGCTGAGAGGATGTGCCCAGAGCAGGGAACTGCCACTGCAGCCCTCAGGAGGAGCACAGCAGCTGGGAGAAGCAGTGAGTTGCGGGGGGAGGAGGTGCAAGGAGCAGGTTTTAGCAGCCAGCTGGGGAATGAGACCAAACCGCCTCCGCCGCAGGCCTGGATGTGCACCAGCTGACACCAGCAAAGGAAATGGATACGGATTTGGTGCACTCCTGTAATGTGGAAACAATAAAATAGAGAAAGGGAATGTCGCAAAACACTTTTTAGTAAGTATAGCAAGTTTTTCCAAGAGTTTTGGAATCTTTATTGACATGTAAATACAACTGTTATTATGCAATTACGCTTAACTAAAAATTAGTCCAAAATAACAGTTGAACAATACATGCAGGAAAATATCTTATGTGGCAATGCTCTATAAGCCCTGGAGCTACAGAGCATTCAGTGCTAAACATCTTCATTTCCTGATGTTAAATTGGGTGAACTGAGGGACTGGGATTATCTCCCACAGATTAATTTACACGTGTGTTGTATGGCTCTTCTGCAGGCAGACAGAGAAGAGGAGAAAATATACATCAATACTAGTAGTAGTATTTGTGTGCCAGGAAGAAATTCGCCATTAGTGAGGTAGGTTGAACTACCAGACTCAAAATAGTTATTGAGTGGGAAAATTAACTGTATTAAGTTTGAAAGCATGTGGCCAGTGTTATGCAGAAGAACCTTATTTGGCATGTAGTATGATCTGTGAATCACTGAAAAAGAGTTAAATTTTATCTATCAAAGTCTTATTTTATCAATTCTTAATTTGCAGATATTTATAAATGTTATGAACACTTGAAATACACAAGAAGTCTATAACCTATGTCAGTATTGCATTATGGAAGCATTGTTTGTAAATTCCCAATTAAGGATGTACTTTGCATTTACAATAGGGTTATTAAGGTGTAATGATATATTTCCAGTCAATTTAACTAATAATGAATTAAAATAGCATATGTTATATGAAAAAAATTAGCAATTCAGGTAGAATTGTTTAGTTTTCTCAATGGTGCATGTCTTTCTAGATTCCCATTTCCCTATTTGTTTAAATTTGGTAGAAACAGTGATCAGGCTGGAAAAAACCTCCAATCAGAGAGTAGAGTTCACTCTTGCGTACGTGTACTATTCTCTGTATCTGATGCAGTGCAAGGCTTGCCCAAATATTTGTAAAGGCTGGTCTCTAACAGCTGATCCACTTTGTGGGAAGTCTTATTGCTCCATGGAATGGAGGCTTTCATTTAGTTCATGAGCTTTGAACAATGGAGTGTTCAAATTGTGATGGGGTGTTGGAAGTATAGACAGCTGGAGTACAGAGGCTGTTCACAGAGCAGAGACTTATTGAGAAAAATAGAAGCTTACCAGTAGTCTAATCAATAAACTGAAAAGTACCTTCTGCATTGCTGTCTGTGACACAGGCTGGGGAACAAATAACTTTAAGCTGTACCTCAGAGAAGCACATGGTTGATGTTGCTTTTTATCCTGTCTGATAAAAAAAGGTTAGGAAAAGAGTCATCATTATGGATATTTCTTGCCAAGTGGACAAAATAGATAAATGGGAAAGATGGTTGTATGAAAAGGCAGTTCAAATGTGTTATTGTGCTTGGAGGAAGTATTGGCAAATAGTGTAACCGAGCAAAATATTAAACATACGTGAACCTGTATTTTAAAATGCTCAAACTACAGTTCCATTTTATGGAACTAGATAAACTACAAGCCATAACAGTAATCAGTTGTGTGTAGACAATCAAGCAAGTTTTTTCCATGAATTCTGCTGATTACTGAAAGGAATTGTTAAATATTAAAATTAAATATGGATACTAATTTCTAGAGAAGACAGCACTTTTTTTGAATTGAAGTGTTTAATTAATAAAAGCAGAATTTCACCATGTAGATATTTATATTTTTCTTTAATGTGATTATGAAAAATTAATTTTTTACATGGTAACAACAATTGGCAGATAGTTTTATTATTTTCAAAGAAGAAGAGGTTGCTCTGGGAGTTAGTAATTTAAGGATGAACATGACGCTAGACACTGGGAGGAAGAACAAGGAATTTGTGGGTACACCAAGGACACAGACTTTGTTTATCCACAGGGATTGCATAGGCAACAGTTAAGTGAATTATACCACCATAAGGCTGTAGTGTTGACATAGAAAATAATTGGTTCATAACTGCATAACATAAACTTCAGTGCTGTTTGTTCCTTGGTTGGCTTTCTAGAAAAAATTCAAAATCAGAAACAATGAGAGTGAAAGCAGCTGTGCATGCCAGATTATATTCCATAGACAGCACCTCTATGTGTAAAGGGGTTTTAAAGAAAGGAAGAAAGAATTTTCAGATGACAACTTTTTGTTTTAAAGGTTTGTTCTGATACTTCTTTAAAGATGAATATGAGCTGAGAGGTGTACCTGGTTGGGTAATAATGATTAGTCATATTGATGACATATCAGTATCTATATTTACATCCAACCACAGGAATAGGAAATATCCTTAAAATTCATATGTAAACAGATAGATGCTTAAAATTTCTGAATAGGACTGCAGTAAAATAAAGACTAGGTGAGCCTTGTGAATCCCAAATCTATTATTGAATCCAGGGCAGGAACCCCTAAATTTTAGGTGTTTTGATGCAGATACTCAGGTTACTGCATGTGTTAAAAACTAAGTTCTGTGCTCTAGGGGCATATTTTCTGTCGCTTTGGTGAGTATGCGGGAAAAGCATCATGTGCTTGTTGCATGTGAGACCTCTCACAATGGCCAATGTGTTTTAAATCTCAGTTTTTATCCTCTTGTTTTGCTACAAACAAGTTGTGACTTTGTAGCTTTTTGTATGGGGGCATAAGATTTTACAGCCATTTTTCTGAAATGCTATTCATCCTTGTTTCCAATTATGACACTAAGTGTAATAAAAATATACCTTTTGGAAGAACTTGCCTGGGCAGAGTTTTGGATGGCTTGATACCTCAAGACCATGTCTTATCTTTCATCATGTAAGAAGGTGGAGTTGAGTGGATACAATTCAGTCTCTCAAGTGATGTTGACAATGTCAAGATTTTCAGTCTTCTTTTTGGTAGTTTGTTGGTTTTTAAAAGCTTCTTGTTTTATTTCTGCTTAGTTGTAGTGAACTGTCAGTTTTTTAAAAAGTTTTCTTCATTCTTGTTTAGTTTGAGATCAGATAGAAAAATAACTGTGTGCACAGCAACTGAGAAAAAGAAGCAAAATGTGTACTTTCCAGAAGTTCAGACATACATGGGTAGTTGACATAAATTTCATAAAGGTCACTGTGGAGAGTTTTGCACCCACAGAAGTACCTTAATCTATAGCTTCAAAATAGACATATCTGTAATCTTAAAATCTTGTATTTCAATAGTTTTGTTTAGGGGGAGATTTTTCCATAGATATTAATGACTACATGACTTATTTTTATCCTCTGAAAAAGTATATGGAGTTTAATTCCATATTAGCAATGTTTGCTAATTAAGCCTTGTAAGTCACCTTAAGCCTCATTGCAAATGTATATTATATTTAGATGCTATAAAAAGAAGACAGCTATCCCATGTTTCTTCCATTTACTTGTTCTGATAAGATTTCTTACTATGAGACATCTTTCAATAATATCTTTCTCGACACTTCTGAGTCTGGATATCCTAATAGCAGAATCTTTCAGGTTAAAAAAATTAAATGAATGGTAGGATATGTCATTCTCTTTGTACTACTTCTGCTGCTGGAGATTACTTCTTAGATGCTGTGAAGGACAGAGTTGTTTTCATTTTCTACTAAAGCCCTCATCCAGATTTACCTAGTTCTCAAATGTAGGTAAAAAGCAGCTCCACAAATACAGCTTGTATTCTCACAGAAACTCACAGACTCAACCAATAGTTAATTTGCATTGTTGCTAATTTTTGAAGTCAGGTTGGAATGACTCCCTTTCCCAGCAAAAAGTTTTGTGTTCCTAAGGACTTCAAACCCGAGCTATGGAGTGTCCTGCAAAAAACTCCACAGCTACACACAAGCATGCTCTACAGCCACCTAAAAATATCATTACCCCAACTCAGAAGCTGCAAACTATTTAAAAATCTATCAGCTAGTGAATCTGCTATTTTAAAATATTTGCCTTTAAAATTTCCTTTGTTGTGAAAGGGAACATGCTACATATGTCAGTGTTTCCAGTGTGTTTCCTGCCACCAAGACCTCCATCTTCCATCTAGTCATTTGTAAGTACCCAAAGTTGGCCACGAGCCTGCTTCTGAGAGAGTTTCTCCACCAACATATGGCTGTGCTCAGAATGATTACTCTGGCCTTCAGTCTGCTCATTTAAACCTAATGAGGTCCACAGAGGTGACTGTATGACTCACACAATGAAGTCATTTTTCCAATTAACATTCTGACAAATGTCTTATAAGTAGAGCTGCTTCAATAGGTTTCCACAGGTGCGGGAGAGATCAGGTATCACAAAATACTCAGTTACTTTCTTCTGATCTGAGAAATTCCATTCACTCTAGAGTATGACTGTTCACACAACAGATGGATGTTTCTTGTCTGTGGAGTGTGACCCATTCCTAAATCAAACTTTCTATCTGCAAGCCAAAGTGCTCATGCAAGACACAAAATTAACCTTAGTCTTGAGTAGGCACTCCTAATGTTCATACTAAAAGGCCTTCCTTTTATTAGGAAGTCTTTTATTCATTATTGTGGGATATAATGTTTGGAAATGTAAGCAGCTGACACCTAATGGAAGACTCTTAAGTAACCAATTGAAAAGCCATTCTTCCTGTCTGCCTATGCCCGTTCATTTTAGTATTTGTGAGTGTTTACTCAAACAGCTTTTGTTGCATGAATATGAGAGGACAAAGAGAATCAGAAATCATCTAAAGAGTATTAATTTTTTTTTAATTTTTAGTGGCTAAGAATTATTTGTTATTTCCACATGTAAAAATATGAATCTCTTTAGAGAGCAGAAGCAGAACCACAGCGTTTAATGAGCAGTTATACTCTACAAATTGGGAATTATCAAAGTAAATTGTCAGCAAATCTCCTTATGTACTGAAATTTGGTACATATACTGTTTACATATACAATGAAAACTAGAAATAAATTCATAGGGACTCAAAATCTTTACCAGACAAATTGGAACAGAAAAAAGTAATATAGTGTTTTAGATAATGTATGCCTCAGCTATCACTAATTGGAAATTTATACTTAAGAATATATTTTGACTTTCTTTGATAAAAGATTGAAATTATTAACTTTTTTTTTCCCAAATTCAAATCCATTGAGATATACAATCAGCACTACTACCAAGTAAAACTACAATAAATTGTGCAGAAGCTATTCAAGAGAGAAAAATAAACTGGAACTATTCCAAAAAACAACAAAGAATTAAATCTGTGGCTTCCTTCCTTTTCAGATTGTTTGGTGAAACCTTTCAATAATGTAACAGTGCATTTTGAAGCGGTGGTATTATTATTATTATATCCAGTAGTATATTTATTATCTTTTTATAATCCATAACTTTCATTTGAGGCTTTATTACTGTTATCATGGAAGCAGGTAGTGAACCAGTTTAACCCTCTGAAAAGAGACATAGTTTAACCACACTTTTTCAAAGAAAATCCCTTGTATGAGACACCTCTTTCATATTTCGATTAATAGATCATCTCAAACTATGTGGGAGTATGAGTACTAGCAGTAATATGAAGTGCAAATTTACTTTTACATTGTGTGTACACTCAAGCAGGGAAACTGTCTCAGTGGTAATATTCCTACCACAATATACTGATATAATTGAGTCAAGATTTCTAAAGTGTGGTAGTATCTACTATTGGATCAGCTTCTACAGCTGGGAAAAAAAAATGGCAGGCTTTTAAATACGCATGAACTCCAGCGGATTTGAAGTTGGTGAAGGAAACTCCAAGGCTAATTTGTTGCTTTCAAAATATAAATATGACTCCTTATGAAGCCCTATAGCAATACTCAATTCTGAACTAGCCTGAATGAGGCAGGGTTGCCTAGACAGAGAACTGCACTAAGGGGCTACAGTGGTCAAAGAAAGAATTTCTGCCCTCTCTTGCAAAGATCCCAAGTCATTTATAGGTAGTGTGGATAAGGGATCCTGTAAGCCAGTGAACAGTGAGCCATGGAGGCACTGAGTGTTCTTGTGTTCTATGAATTTTTTGGTTATAACAACTGTCTTTGGAAACACAAGTTGTACCCATTGTGAGATCCTTTTCACCTTCCTTTTGGGAGTCCTACGGAATAAATATCTACAGGTAGGTCTGCTTTTTCAGCTTCCCATCATGGAAGTGGGATATAAGAAACATGAGTATGTTCATATAAACCACCTTTGACAACAAATTACTGCAAAAGCAGATGACTTGCCTACTAAAACGAGACAGGAGAAGTCCTCTGTTTAATACAGGGATCTCTACATTTATAGGTAAAGTGTTGCCATCTTGTTTTCCTTGTTTTATTTTGCTTTTGTGGAACAGGAAACACTTTGCCTTTTACTTACCATTTAGAGTCAAATTATTTCCTATTGGTCTCAGTTAACAGAGCCTGTTGTGAGCGCTACTCCTTAAGAATATGATACTGCAATCTTCAGAAGCCCATTAGTGAATCCTTCAGAGTGACTTAAAATTTATCTTCTAGCATAATATCTCAGTATGTTTTTCCTCTGGTATGAAGCAAAAACAATTTTCCCCTAAAAAATGCCATGCATTTAAGTGGTCAAATAGTCTGATGGAAAAATCAGGTTAGAAAGGGTGGGATAGAAGAAAGAGCAAGATACCAGCCTTCTATGATTCCTGAGGAGACAATATATTTGATGATCTCATCATGAAGGTTACTAAATAAATGAAAGTAAATGGCTGGTTGATTCCCTTTAATTCAACATGCGGTGTAGACACTTCCTTCCTATTCCCTCACTACAGCACATTGGATCACATTAGGCTTGACAATAAGGATTGACTTAGTGGTTTTCAGTTCTGTATAGTGATTTTGATTCTTTTTCAAAATGATTTACTGATTGCTCTAATGTGCTTTCTAATTCCTCATTTTGTTGGTGGTGCTTTTGTTAACTTTTTTTTTTAAGCCATTACTAGAGCTTTACTGATATACATTAGATGCTAATTTCCAAATTTATCAATTTGTTATTACTATGTTAGTTTTGTTATCAGATCACTGGCCTTTTTGGTCTTTATTTCCCTTTTAATTTTTTTCCCTTTTTTGCTATTTTAGTCCCTCTGTTGGGTGGAGCTGGGTATGAACATAGTTATCAAAGACAATAACTGGCTACCAAAGTTACCATTACATTAAGACAAGTGGGAATTTCAGAATGTTTTAGATGTGAAACAGAAATATAGTACAAATACAAATTCCCCAGTGTAAAATAAAGAAAATGAAAGGAAATGAACATAAAGTACTGATTCAATGGTTCATGATCAATGCTAGTGAGGATGTTGGAATGGATGGTTTAGTATTTCTGCAGATGGTTACACAATATTAATCCACTATCTTGAGTTATTTAATATGTCCTTGATAGATGCTAAGGCATTGACGAGGCTTTGCATACATCCTGGAATTAGTGTCATTTAAAGAATTATCAGTTTTTATTGCCTCTCTTACCAGTCAGTACAAGTTAACTTATTAGACTGTAAGAGACAGAGAATGATGGAGACTGCAAATTCTTTTTTTTTCAAATTTCTCATAGTCATCCTTTCATGTGACTTTCATCCTTATTGCTTAACAGCTCTGATCTTTCTGCAGTTTATTAATGGGAGAACTTTTGCTTTTAAAAATTGGTTGACCCAAGTAAGTCTTACAAATGTCTTCAAATATTTTCATGTATCCAGTTTAATTAATATGTTACTTACAGACTTTAACAGAAATCATTAGATATGGACTCTTTCACCATTACAGATTTTAATGGCAAAATCAATCAATTTCTGGTTTATATTATTAATATTGATTTACTTTCATTTTCCAAAAATACCCATTTGATAGCATAGTGTAGTGGTGCTGGTACTTCATTAGGTTTAAAGTCATCTTTTCAAAGTGATTTTGATCTTAGTCAGGACTGTTTTCAACTGAAGTGGACTGGTAATCAGTAGAGAGAGAAAATATTGCAGTACTTTTGGAACAGAAGGATTGGAATTTCAATCTATTTTTTAATTTGCTAAACAAAGAAATTTCTTCCTATTTTTTTTTTTTTTTTTTTTTTTTTTTTTTTTTTTT
>VZTR01021034.1:47333-70011 GCA_013400775.1 Chaetops frenatus | reverse complement strand
GAGAGAATGAGTCACATGGAAGGGTGTATTTGAGAAATCACTCCAATCTCTGTTAAATCATTGTTCCAGGAACAGATCATGGCCATGGAAATAATTTACACACATTCTAGCCTTCTCCTAATGTTTTAGTCTCTGTCATGGGCAGTCACATATCAGCCAGAGAAAATTCATCACTGGATATGTCACCCATAGTGTTTTCAATGATATTCCAGTCCGGACTCTCGTTGGGTATCCACATCACAATCCAGCACAGCACCAAAATATTTGCTTAAGTGCTCTGCTGGACTGAGCCCACAAGTTCCTAGGCTGGGCATGAGAAGGAGGCGAAACAACAGTAGTTTGAAAAGATCCACTACTTTAAAATATTTGTTTTTATTTTAAATCAATTACAGTGCTGTTGACAGAGCTTACAGCAACTTCTGCTCCTTAGTTTCTAAACACTCAGACTAGTGTAATCATGAAAAGGCACCAAAGAAGAACATTGCTACCTATGAATTAATTAAAATAGGTCTGTAGTAACAAGGAAGACATTATTTTATGCAGTTTTATCACCTAGCATAAAACAAGATGTAGATAAAAAAATCAATACTTTTGTTTGCCTGTCACTTGCAGAAAGAGCCAGTTCAGTCACGTGAGGCAAAAATAAGTCCAAGTAGATGACAGGCTTCATATCTGCAAATGGTACAGCAAAACTCAGGCGCTTTTCAGTGTCCCAGGATACACATTTCTTCATCATCTCTTCTGCAGATGTAGCTGATGCATTGGAAAGATGAAAACAAGCTTAATACAATATACACAGGGCGAGTATTTACTTAGTTAAGTCAAAAAATCTGTAATTTTCCAACTTCAGTTAGATTGCCATTCAATGTCAATGCTTTATAAATTACTGAAAAAATTGTAGCCAATGTTTCAGGTAAGAGCTGCAGCAGTCTCCAGTTTCAACACAGGTTAAGACAAATAAATCCAGAAGACATTGAATCACACTTGACTTAAAATACTTTTGTAAGATATCCAATATAATGCTTCTGTCTTCTAATGTTACAGAAGATTCTTGGAGGTCAATCAGACAAGAAGATCCAACATACTGACTCCTGACATTGCACAGAAAATTACTACATTTACAGCCATTTATAGCTATCTCCTCCAAGGAAAACTGGCATGCTTACTCCCTTCTCTCCCCTATTTGGCCATATTTGTAAGTTTAGTTAACAAAGTCTGACCCCACTTTGTATTTAGTTCCCAGAGAAAAAGGCTATTTTCCCCCAGTATTTTTGAATAAGTCACAGAGAAGCACTTGGCAGAAAGAAAATCAATTGTAAAGGCAGAAAAAAACAAATGCAAACAGGAAAAGAAAGGAAAACACATCCTATGCAACCACATTAGTTTTTAGACTAACTAAATTTGTGCTGAATTTAATCCTTGAATCTCATGATCAGGTACTTACACCATAGTTTTCCATTTTTGTTTTTATTAGATTGTATGATATTTAATATTTAAATTTTAAAGCTTATTGATAAACTGGACGGAGAAAGAGAGAAATCTTTTTGTCGTTGTTTTTGAGGAGCACCCAAATGGAACTCTATGACCTGCACATACTAAAGGCATGTTGTACCTTAAACTCCCAAGTGAAAGTGTAAGCTTGCTGAGATTCACACAATTCACAGATACAGTTCCTAAATACTGAATAAAGTGAGAGTTGTAGTAAAGAGGTGGAAAAAAGTACTAAGGATTTACAAACTGGGGCAAAGTTTTAAAATGGCTTTGTAGTCAGAAGGTGAAGGGGGGAATAAATAAAACCACATACTTAGACACATAGTTTTTTGCTTTTAATTGTAGTTTCCTAAATACTTTCTCTACAGCATACTAAGTTGGTGAATACTTTTACTCTACTAACTCCAGAATAAATGTCATTTTGTTTAAACAAGAGCAATAAAAAATAGGTATCCTTCAAAAGCTCATTCATTCTTATAAAGTGGTGTTGAGGCCTTAATGAAATCTGCTTTCAAGAGACACAGCAGAGGCATATAAATATTTTCATTTACACTAACAGGATACTCACCTGTAATTAAGTTGTGGTTAATCTGCCCTCCCAAAGACCCAAGAAGGCGTGCCACTCTGGTCCTTACTGCTTCCAAGGAGGGACTATTATCCTAAATAATTCAACAGATTAATATTAGTGAAAGAAAAGTTACTTCTATAGAGAAGTAATTTGGTTTACAGAGTAAATGAAGGTTTTATGGTTCTTATAAAATACAGATGAAGAAGGTAATATGATGAACCCATGTGTAAAATAATTGCATCAAACAAGAGAAGAGCTTTGGTTTAGTAAGCAAAACAGGGCAAGACTGGAAAGCATTTTCATGGCATTTTGTGAGCTTTCAATTACCATTTCTCAAGTAAAATTTTATTATCATAGATAACATATAGCTATAGAATGACAAAGCAGTGTAAAAAGCAGAAACAAATCTGAAGTAAAAATTACTTTTCATTTGCTTTAATTTCAGAACTTAAAGTTTAGATCCTGTACCTATACAGAATCAGAGAATCATTTAGATTAGAAAAGACCTCTAAAGTCATCAAGTCCAACCATTACCCAGCACTGCCATGCTCACAACTATCCATGTCCTTAAGTGCCACACCCACATGTTTTTGAACACTTCAGGGATGGTGATTCTACCACTTACCTGGGTAGCCAGTTCCAAAGCTTGACAACCCTTTTTGTGAACAATTTTTTCCAAATATCCAATCTAAACCTCCCATGGTACAACCTAAGGTCACTTCCTCTCGTCCTATCACTTGTTAGCTGGGAGACTGACCTCCACCTGGCTACAACCTCCTTTCACATAGTTGTAAAGAGCAATCAGGTCTCTCCTGAGTATCCTTTCTCCAGACTAAACAGTGCCTCCCTCAGGCAACTGCTTTTCAGAAGCAGCCTGTATGGGATACAAAATTCACTCATTTTGCTTCACAGAATCACAGAATTATTAAGGTTGGAAGGGACTGCTGGAGGGCATCTGGTCCAACCTCCCTTCTCAAGCAGGGTCACCCTAGAGCACATGGCACAGGATTGCATCCAAACAGTTCATTAATATTTCCAGTGAAGGAGACTCTGTAACTTCTCTGGGCAATCTGTTCCAGTGCTTGGTCACCTGCACAGTAAAGAAGTTCCTCATACTCAAATGGAACTTCCTCTGCATCAGTTTCTGCCCACTGCCTCTTGTCCTATTGCTTGGCACCATCAGGAAGAGCCTGGCTCCATCCTGTTCACACCCTCCCTTCAGATACTGATAGACATTGATGAGGTCTCCTCTCAGACTTCACTTCTCCAGGTTAAACAGGCTGAGCTCCCTTAGCCTTTCCTCATAAGGGATGCTCCAGTCCTCTAGTCATCTTTGTAGCTGTCCACTGGACTCACTCCAGGAGCACTATGTTTAAAGACAACCAGGTTGGAAAGAGTTCTATATGTAGGAGTAACAAATAATTTCACACCTAAAAAGAGGTTTATTCCAAGTTAGTTTGTGTACTGGAATATACAAACAAAACTACACCTATATTTGAGAGGCCACTGGACAAAGTAATATGTTGGCCTCTAGAGACTGTAAGCCTATCCACAAGACAATTAAAAATCCCACAAACACTTAAACATTCACAAAACAGTATTGCATTCTGCAAAGCTGCTAAGCTAGAACCTGATTTTGGCTGTTGGAGTTAAATTTTATTTGCCATAATGTATCAGTCTAGCAGTGATACTGACTTAAGAGGATTTCTTCAGTCCCCTTTCCTTGCTTAACTCCCATCCTCAGCTTGGAATATGACATCTTTCCAGCTGTGCTGATGTAACAGATTCTTGAGCCACACTGTAGAATGGAGTTCATTAAACTCACCTAAGGTAGAAGCAGCCCTCATAAAAAAAAAAAAGTATGCATGCAAGAAAGGAAAAGAAGCAGTGGGAAGGATTAACATTTAACTCTAAAAAGAAACAGGGTTCTTACCACTGAAAATGTCTTTGCTTTTCTTATACGCTGTATCACAACTTTATTATGTCCTTTCTGAGTTGCTTGAGACAGTTTCCTTACTTCCCAATTATTCTGGGATTCAACTGATGAACAAGAAGACCAGCATATCAACACCAGTTTATAGTGCCAGCATCTCAGGCACCTACTCATAGTTTCATTTTTAAAAAGAACACTCTGGTTTTGCCCATTTTTATTTTTAAGATGTGATAATTATTCTTTCATTTAAAATCTTTATTAAGGAGAATAAGTCTCTTAGTAAAACTAAGCTAATTTAAGCAAATGAAAGATATATCAAGCAGAACAATAGTAACAAATAGTAAGTAACAAATAAAATGGCAACAATTACTGATTGTTCAGGAGAAGCAAGTAAATCCTAGTTTGAGAAAAAAGTACATTTTGGGGTGTAAGGGAAGTTATGTTGTCCCAAACACAGAAAGTGCACAATATAAATAAAAGGTATGGCATGTCCACATCTTTATTAAAAAAAAATTTTCCTCTTCCTTAAGACAAGCAATTTTTTGCATGTATGTACCTGTGGATGTAGAGCTTTTCAAATAACCATCAAGAAGAGGCAGGACATCCTTGTAGTAGGGCTGCATTATATGTCTGGGGATGTGAGCTGACCAGTCTTCCAAAGCATCCAGGCCCAGATCAGCCATTGGGGTACAGCTAAGGCCCAGCTTAAATGCATTCTAAGTGTCAAATACAAAACTATCAGCCTTTCACATTTATTGACTAGCGTTACTTAATGGTAAAAGAGACAAATTTAAAAGCATTTAGGGTACAATACCTCTCCCTTTATAATAACTTTTTTGTTTAGCATCTCACTCAAGATCAGCACAGGAGAAAAATTTATATGGCAACACAGGCACAAACACAGTCTGCCTAGTGCAAAAGCATATTCCAACAACTTACTTGTTTATCCAAAGAGTCGAGTCATTTGTATTCTATCTCACTGGAGACTGTAGAGAGCTTAGTAGTTACCTTAATAATAGTCACCTTAATACTGACTTTGCCACAGAATATTTGTACATATCTTAGGGCAAATAAAGTGTTAGCTGTACATCACTTTGACTCACCTGCAGTGCAGGAATATATGCTTTGATATCAAGTGTGATAATGTCATGTGGTAAAGAGAGCAAAAAAATCAGACAAGATGCCAACAACTCATCTTTATACTGTTTCATTTTTGCTGCAACCTAAAATTCAGATAAATAGACAGAGAACAAACATAAACCTTTTGAAATCTTAACCGTATCAATACCCATGTAAAATAAACAAGCCAAAACCAATACTGGAATCTCATTCACCTGCAGACAGTTACCAGAAGTATTTATACTGTTCTCAATTGTATATGAACTGGTGACCAATACACCTCTTCTGACAGTAAGTAAAAAACAGTCAGAAAAAGATCTTAAAACCCCACTATGTTGCACACCTCAAAAAGCAAGAATACTTCTGCTGCATACGCAAGATTCCTCAGAAGATAAAATTTTGATTGAATCACATCTGTTTATATTCAGACTAAGAAAATTAGTGAGCAAAATTCCTTACCTCTTTTCCAAACTTTACGAAGAGTGCAAAGCAAGAGCTCTTTTCTGGGTCTTCAGGACATCTTCTGAGGCTCCTTGGACTGACACCCTACCAAACAGAAATCACAAGTCAATACTATTAAAAAGCACATAGTTGAACCACAAGTTCAACTCAATACATCATCCAACACAAAACTGGTGTCAGTGAAAACTTGAAATGTATCTTTGATCTTTCAAAGGTTAGGAATTAACATTAATATGGTTCACTGAGGGTCAACTTTTTGGAATATATTACATATTATGCAAATAAACAAGAGATATATGACTGCAAAGTAACTTTTCAGTAGTTTAATCTTCTCCGCCTGCCTAACAAACCATAAAACCCCAAACTTCCCTAGCAGTGGATGTCCAGGTGACACGAAAGCTGGTGTAGTAGGAAAACAATTTACAACAGTGTCCACAGTATAAGCTTCTACACCAATGAGTTTCCAAATGTGCTTCACTTGGTGCCATCAGCAGCAGTGGCAGGGACAGTTCTGGGCTCTGTGTTGGGCTACACACCCACATGTTTTAGCCCAATAGCTTCCATTCCACAAATAGTGCACCCACCCATAGGGCATCATGTGGAATAGGAGTATACCTCAGAACTTTAATAATTAACCCATACATGACTCTGCTGTTCTGGTTAGATTGTTTCTTTCCAAAATATCTTTTATATCACCTGCACTGCAAGGGTACCTCCCATCTCAGGATTTCAGAAAGAGCATGGAGGGTGGCAGAGCACTGGAACAGGCTGCCCAGAGAGGTTGTGGACTCTCCCTCTCTGAAGACATTCCAAACCCACCTGGACAAGTCCCTGTGTCACCTGCTCTAGGTGACACTGCCTTGGCAGAGGGGTTGGACTGGATGAATTCCAAAGGTCCCTTCCAACCCTAACAGTTCTGAGATTCTGTGATTACACATGGATGGTGTCTCTTCAGAAACTGGGCTTCTAGTCTAAATTTTGACTTTTAATGTGCTTCTAATTATGGAGGCATAGGAAGATATAAACATTTGAAACAACCCATAACAGTTAAATGAATTATTTTCCATAGTGATTAAAATAAAGTATTTTTGTATATTTTATATAAAGAATGGCACAGCCATTAACACAACCTGTTAGCCCTCCACCAGGTAAAATATCTTACCTCAAAGTATTTTATCCTCTTGGCAATTTTCATTGTAACTGAGAGCAGCTTGTAGAATCCACTAATAAGAGGTAGTCTTGTTGAATGTATAATGAGCTCATAACCAAAGGAATATACCCAAGGGTGAAAGTATTCCACATGTTTTTCTGGAAGTATCTCTCTAAAACAGATGCACAAAAACATAGGGGCGGGGGGAAAGAAAAAAAGAAATCAAATAAAATATTTTATTTTTTAAAAACTTTCATCTCAGTACAGGAAAGAAATATTGCTGTAACAGCAGCTCCACAGACAGACGGAGAATAAATGTATGCTGCCTTCTGAGTCAAGCACAGGAAGACTTTAATTTTGTTTCATAGTGCAAAGACACTTATCCCTTATTATATCTTATTATTGAATTTATACAAACATGCAACCTCATATATCACATTTCATTACTGGACCTCCACAAGCAACTAATGCTGTACCTTTCACTGAATGCCCCTTACTTGTCTATGAAGACTGTATCTCTGGTCTTTGAAGTATTTAGGATACGTGGTCAGGATAATACTAAAAGTTACAATATATACTGAAAGACAATTACACCCAAATAATGAAAGTGAAGGATAATGAATGTCTCTTGTACTCTTTTAAAAAACCTGAGCTGATGAGCTTGTATGTGTTTCCCTATGGCCCAGGTGTCTGAAAAAACCTTTCTGTCTCCCTGCTAATACTCCTGTGCATTTTGAAATATGATCTAACAAACTAACACTGAAACAAGCGTCTTAAATACATCTCACCTCAAACTTCTTCCAACAACATTGTAACTTTCAAGTTACAGAAAAACATATCAATACCTGCAGAATTCCACTAGATTTATAAAGGCAATAAAATCTATTGGCTTTGCTGGCTGAAGGTTTGAAGCAGGGTCAGAAGAAGGCCCAACCAAAGCAGTGTCACCTGCATTTTCATCCTGAAAATAAATATTGAAGAAAACACTGCATCTGTGACAACATAGAAAGCTTTTACACTTTTTTTTGCCACATTAACAGTCTGTCTTTTTCTAGCTGTTACTATGTAGTCTGACAGATGAACAACTAATGATTGACACATCAGTATCTGAAAGGAAGAGATGCCTGCTTCTAAGGAGAAAGCAAGTAGAAAAATGAAAAACAGTAGATTCCTGAGCAGAAAGTCTAAAATAACAGATTCTGTGAATTTCTACTGATTCTGATGTTTCTATCTCCTAACGCTGCAATTCAACATTCAGAAATATTAAGTAAAACATTTTATCTAGGGTAAATGTTACTTGAAGGACACTAAAGGGTGCTATCTAGGCACAATGAAAACAAAACAAGGGATATGATTTTGGTTCCCCTACAATAGCAGGAGTTAATGGATAGGTCCTCAGGTCTCACCTGTTCACTAACATCCAGTTTCTGAACAGTCAGGTCCAATTTCTCAATAATCTTCAAAACAGATCTTATAAATTCATCATACAGGATGCGACTCAGGGATTGCAGTTGTGCATTTTCAGTAATAAAGTTTGCATCTTCAAAAACACATTCCTTTGTAGGACAAAAATGTTCATATTTCAAAACACAAATGAAAATTACTTCTTTAATTTACAAACTAACATTTAAATGATCCAGAGAATCCAGTTTTAGATGTTTCTCAGCTATGAAAGGATAAATTAATCCCACTTTAATTCATTTATCAGCCATAAAATCCAAGTGAAACCAGAAAACAGTCCTTCTACAGCATGACATTTGGTTAAAAAGTTACAAAAGCAGTGATAAGACAGTAAGACTCAGGACTGCATTTTGTATTTCCACGTTAACTATGACTTACCTTCATTGTGTCACAGCTCAGTAGACTTCTAAAGAGGTACAGATAGTCCCTATAAGTTGGAACTTTCGATCTTCGTGTCCCAACTCCTCCAGCTTCAAAGGCTTCTTCTGATTCAGAAGTTTCTTTTCCAAAAAAATCCTGAAGAGACACAGTATTTGTCAGACACCTTGCTCTGGTGGTTTGACCTTGGGTGGCATGGCAGGTGCCCACTGAGCCACTCCACCACTCTCCTCCTCACCAAGATCGGGAAGGGGAAAATAAGATGGAAAAAACTCACGGGTCAATATAAAAGCAGTTTAATAGCAAAGACTGACAAAAGATTTATTCTCTACTTCCCATCAGCAGGCAATGTCCAGCCACTTCTTTGAAAGTAGGGTTTTGGTACATGGAGCAGATGTTACAGAAGACAAACATCTTATTAACCAATGTCACCCAACTCCTCCTTTCTCCCAGCTTTTATTGCTGACCAGACACCATATGGCATGGAATATCCCTTTGGCTAGTGTTGGTCAGCTGTCCTGGCTCTGTCCCCTCCCAAGATCTTGTCCCCCCAGCCTACTGGTGAGGGACGAATGTTGGAGAGCCAGCCTTGATGCTGAGCCAGTGCTGCTCAGCAGCAGGCAAAACACTGGTGTGCTATCAACACGCTTCCAGTTACAAATAAAAGCACAGCTCCATGAGGGCTGCTATGGGAGAAATTAACTCCATCTCCGTCAAATCCGAGTACAAGTGCCTATGGAATATCTGACCCACGCTACAAAATGTAATATTACTGTTTCCGGTAGCAACATGAAATGTTTAGCTTTCTCCATCAATCTGAAAAGAGCACAAAACAACCACCTCCTTTCAAAAAAAACCAACAAAAACAGCTCTACAGTTGTTCTCCTAGTGCTCAGTTATTTGAGCAATTCTATAGTTATTCTGCTGCACAGATTAAAAAGCTTTAATATGCTTGCTTAACTCAAGCATTCAGTAAAACTTTTAAAATGCCCAAAATTTAACCTGGAAGAAAGCTGGATGACTTTAATTACAACCTGCTTTATTACAGACAACCTGATCAAACAAAAGCCTATTTTCTATTTCTATTATTTTTTTATTCGGTACAAAAGGCACATCCACATTGTGCTAAGCAGAGGTGGGGATGAGAGACTAAGAACAAATGAGCCAGTAACTAATAACACTAATGGACGAATAACAAAATGGATAGTACTATTTTTGCTTCTTTGGGCCTTCCCTTGTTTACTGGGTTAGGTTGTCAAGAACTGGAACGTATGCCCTAGGAATCTAAATGAAATAAATATGTTTAAACTGTTATTTTACCTTTGAAAATGTGATTGGCTTGGAGAAAATTCTGATTAATCCCTGATGCACTGAAACAAACAAAAAACCAAATTGTCTGAATAGATTTAAAAAGGCACAGCATTCATATCACTCATTACATTAACAACAAAACAAATCAGTTCTCTATATTCTGCCATGGTAAGGGAGAGGCAAAAGAACACAGATTTTTTCCTTTAAGGGCAAAATAGCCCAAATGAGAGCCTTGACTCTAGGATGTTCCACAGGCAACCAATTCTGAACTTGCTTCTTACTACCTTTTCTCTATACTGCCTTGACTTTTTCCTGATTATGAATGATAATCAAGGCATCACCCATAATGTCCTTACTGAAAAGCCAACAACTCCCAATGATTTTTCATAGACTTAGAATCAACATGGTACTTGGGTGCACTGCTTCCCAACTCAAGAACATGGGAAACAATGAATATGCCCCAGCAACAGAGAAAAGCCATAGCAAATAGTTGAAAGAAATAAAAAATAATTTCTGAAAATCATTAAAAAGAAATGTCAGCATGCTTGAGACTACTAGAACTGCTGACACATTCAGTATTTCATTCACAGAACT
The DNA here is from genome assembly GCA_013400775.1 of Chaetops frenatus. Taxonomy (NCBI): domain Eukaryota; kingdom Metazoa; phylum Chordata; class Aves; order Passeriformes; family Picathartidae; genus Chaetops; species Chaetops frenatus. The sequence continues at coordinate 59,544 of VZTR01021034.1, read as the reverse complement.
GTACCTAAGTGCATATTTAGAATCTTAATTTTTACTATTTCAAAGTTACAGAGCATGAAAAAAAGTTGCATTTCTAATAGAGATCCTCATCCTATTTTCTGTGCTATTTTGTGGGGGTGACTGAAAGGACATCTAATAGGTTTTTGTACACTCTTCTTTGAAATCCCTTTATCCTTCAGAGCAGGAATGCAAGTCTTATCACAAACATATATTCTCCTGCCCTTAATCACATCCACTTTGTTATCCAAAACACTTGTTAAATGCATTCCTGAAGTTATTTAACAGTGGACATTGAAATATAACACCATGAAAACACTCAACATCCATTATTAGAGAATAGGACAAGCTTAATTTTTAATCCTAAACAGCTATTCCACATTTCTCTCCTAGACGGTTAAGCAATTTAGGGGGAAAAAACCCCCAAAACCACACAAAAAACCCCAAACCAAAACAAACAACAACAAAAAACCAACCAACCAACAAAACCATGATCCCAAAACACTCCAACTAAGTTAATATCACAGACTCACCCACAGTGCTAATAAAGCTCCAGAGAACTGGACCTTTTCCTGAGAGAGACAGAAACACCTTTATTATAGATCTGCAACAGACTGGCTGCATTTTTTCACTGTACTGTGGAAAGCTGTTGATCTGCAGCACAACTAGATGTTCAAGAACTGGAGTGTATACTTCAGGAACCTAGAATAAAAAAAACCAAAACCTCCATCGTGTAAATTGTGCAAAATTATTTCAGCAAGATACTTTGTTGCGATAGTTTGTATCATGATCTGCTCTGAGAACAAGAAGAGACTCAGCAAGTGAATTAATCCTAGGCATACAAAAACCCCAAAAACAGAAACAAACAAAAAGCAACAACAACATAATCCTTGCCAAATAAAACCAAACAAACAGAATAAGAAAGTTTCCTGGACCACATTACGGCAAGTAGCTCCTGAATAGATCAGTGATTCAGTGAATCCAGTTTTAAGCTTACTAGAAAAGTAGCGATTTAATTAAACAACAATAACAGCATTACAATCTGTTTATCCATAACCACCTGAACACAAAATGTATGCCCCAATCTTACTTTACAGCTCCAAGCAAGATCCGAAAGCCCTTATTTAAACAGACAGCATAACATCATAGCAGATTCAAAGTATCAGTCTCACAGAACGTGCCAAGTATCAGTATCAAAAGACAAAGCAGCAGCAGCACAGTATAAACACACAAAAGGTGCGGCTATGTCCAAATAAAGGACCCAAAATAAATAAAAACCTATTCCCATTTGCCTATCATGGTTTTCATTTCAACGTGCTGCAGCATTATATTTAGCATATTCAGTTCATTTTCTTTATTTAAATAAAATCCATTAGAGCATTCTCCCAATATTCTTCCCATACCCTAGGGGCCAGATGTCATATTTCACTTAAAAAAAACATTGTTTTTCCATAGGTAAGTTCACAGCTATTACCTCCTCATACATCTGTAACCATACAAAAGAATTAGGTGGTACTTTAAATACTCCACTTACTGTATCTATATGGAATATCACACTTGCAATGGACTGGAGGAAACTTGGCAGCTGATACAGATGGTCATCTATTGTTTCTGCTTCTGTCAGGAACATTTGCTTACAACGCTGAAGGAGCTCCACATACATGTGATCCACATCCTCAGAATGTATAGCTTTACAGGGCTTACAAAGAGAAAATAAAAACCTGGTTTGGCAATTTTGTAGAGCTGAGCAAATAAATGCTACCACTAAAACCCAGCCACATCTTCACTGAACCATAATAGGAACACTATTTGAAGTTTTTCCAGAAATTCAACATATCTGAATGAACTAACTTTAAGTACTCTACTTGCTACGTGTATGAGAAACTCAGTACTTGAAATGGACTATAATAGTTCACTAATGCAGTGTAATTTACTGTAGAAGTACTTGAACTTTCGGAGGTATGAATTCATATTCAGCCTGAAAAACATGGGAGTTTGGCTGTAAATACCTTAAATATGGTATTCTGGATGCTTAGATTCACTTATATTTTGAATTAGCTGCATTAATGTAATAAGTGGCTTACCTTAATGTAGCTTAATTGACTATCATTGACAGGTTACTAGTATTAAACACTTAACCGAGCAATCCCAATTTTATTGTTATAGGTCCTGTACAAACAAAACCTATAAACACTAATCCCAAACTAATGAACAAGTGGATGCTGTCCCAAAGAGTAACAGAGGGTTTGTAACAAAGCTTACAAATTTCTAGAGAGTGATCTGTAAATCACAGCATGAATTAGGTCAAAAACCAATGTTCATGGACAGCAACCAGGTCACAGGCAAGAACAGTGGCAGGGAACTGACTGTGGAAAAGTATGGACTGATGTATGTAATAGCGAAATATGGAAGTTAGCCTAAAGGTTGAATCTAGTCTGTCTAAAAAACTGCTGACAAAATTAAGACTATCCATTTATCATTTGCAGAACTTCAAGTATTATTTTAAGATGATTTTACCAATTAAAGAAATATTCTGCCTTGAAACTGAATCAAGCAAGAACATGAGTTCAGTGCTACAGTCACAACTTGCAGTAGCACCAAGACTGCTTTTTCACAATGCAGTATCTGATGTTTGCCCAAGATTTAACCTAAACACGGTAACAGCTATTAGTATGTCTTAAGATATTAGAGATTTATAGGTACTGGAGCATTGAATTTGTTAACATTTGTAGTATTATCCTATCTCTGTACTTGTATTATGCAATTTTAAGTTCTTGAGTTCCATAATAGATGTTTTTAATAGGGTTCTTCCAACTTAGTAATTTGAAATACTTCATTTTTTCTGGAAGCAATACCTTGAACTCAGCTCCTTTCTACCTTGTATCACAGCAGACTAGGTTTGAACCAAGTCCATGGAAAATTCTACAAACAAATGCACTCTACTCAAATGGTAGTAAAAACAGGATTCAGCTAGTAACCAGCTATTCTATCACAATTCCTAAACTTCTCTAAATAATCTTTGAGATAATTTAACCTAATTTTCACTTTGAGAGATTAAAAAACCAGCCTAGAATCTTATTATATAATAGTTGTGGTACCACCATCAAGCACAGAGGCCGCAGATATATAAATACCACCCTTTTGTTATTGAACTTTAACCTTATTGTTGTGTTCCCATTTTAACTGACGGCTGACAAAAATTGGAAGTTTTTTTCTGAATGGTCCTTCCTGACATCCACATTGGTATATAAGCATGGTTTTGTTTGTTGTTTCTTGTTGTATTTTAGTTTGTGGTTGTTTCACAAATCACCTCCTACTGTCCTGCAGTCAGCAGTGCCTTTTAGCTGTTTGAGTGAGCTCTGTAGGAATCTCTGAACTACTTTCAGAGTGAAGTTGGCCTGGATTCTACCATTTAAACGCACACATTTAAAGACACAGATAACAAGGTATTGCCTATACCTAAGCAATTAAGCACATCCTTAAGTTTTGTGACAGCTGAATATTACAGTGTAGTTAATTAAGTCCAACACTTAGTCCAGAAACTGGAGCATTCTCTATTAAATGAGCTGTGTAAAACAGTAAAATGCATGGTGTATGAATCCTAGCTTTACATGCATTCAGTAAGCTCCTTCATCAGAATAACCCTTTTGCACATACTGCTGCGAAAAGCCCATATCCGCGAATGGCGATGGACAATTCTTTGCTGCTCGAGTCCATCCTCCTGATGATTCCATAGAACTCCTCCATGAAGAACTGCAACTTGCTCTTGTGTAGCTCTGCATCTTTAGCCACCATTAAAGAAATCTGTGAAGCAGATATAAACATTCCAGTGTTTCACAGAAAATTACAGTAAGTCCGAGAAGACACCTAGCTTGTAACACAAGGCACTTTAAACTAAATAATGGTTCATCAAACAGATTCACTGAACTTTCAAGCACCAACTACTCCCACTATTCCAAGAAATGTAATTTTGCTTTAGAACTTGGAGATCCCAGTGAAGTTACCACACCTGCTTGAGGAATGAATCTAGTGCAGAATAACTGGCTTTCTTCAGTTCGTGATGCGTGTGGCCACACCACTTGCACATTGCTTCATAGAGGGACACATAGTTGTCCAGGAGCAAGGCTCCAAACTGAGCAGCGTGCCAGCTGAACAACTGTAACCCAGCTGCAATTTAAAAACAATTCTCATTAAAAACCAGACTTATATTCCATTGTACACAACCAGCCCACACTACAAATGTCCACACTGGGAGTTTAGGTAGGCAGACCTATCATGACTGTAGGGTATAAAATGTATTCCTTTAGCCATTACAGTATCAGTATCCAAACATTAAGAATTTAAGCATGAAAACAACCCTCCAAAATTCTCTTTTTAAATGTACATCATTATGGAATGCACAGCTGCGTTCTGATGTAATTTACACTAATATTGATAAAGAAAGGGACTTCAGTGGTTATAAATACTTGATTGCACAATTCAGAAGGATCTGGTTTCTGCTGTCAGGACACACGCATAAGTCCCCTCCTCTGTCAAACTGTGATGCAGACAAATAATTCAGATTATAGGTAATTTCACTATTCCAAATATAAGCATAAATGAAATTGCAAGATCCCTTATTAATCAACTGGGAGGAGGTCAGACTATCTTTAAAGAGGGTTTTACCCCTCACAGTTACCATGGGCCTAATACTCAAACCTTGCATTTTTGCAGTTTCTGCATAATCCACTCACATTTCAATGGCCAATTTCTAATCTTCTTCTGATTTTTTCCCCCATTCTTTTTCTCCTTCTTCCAGTGAAACTTCTCTCCTTATTTTTTCTTTGAACTCAATCCACTGTCTCCTCTTTTGTCCTAATTAGCTACACTCCTCTTATTTCTACTATTCCTTTCTCACATCACAGTTTTGTACTATTCCAGAGGGGTAAATGGCACCAAGTATAATGCTGCTATTCATAAGGTGATTAAACCTCGACTACCTTAACCAAATACATGTTAAACTCTATATTCCAACTAGAAGCACAGCAGCTTTCCCCCTCGGCCAGCTTAGAAGATGAAAGACTAGAGACATCTGAACATATCCAGTAAAAAATAAACAATTCCAGACAAAAGACAGAGTCCACCTCAGCATGAATGGAAATGGTTTACATCTTACCTAGAGGTACTGCATATCGCTTCTGATCAACCTGTAATATCAGAAAAGGTTTGTCACATGTGATTTACTCTTCACCAGGGCTAATTAGTTTATGCAGAACAATTAACTGGTAGCAGATTTACCTGTGGGTTGATTGCCTTCACTGCAAAATCAAAAATCTCCTTTGCAGTCTGAGGATCTGCGAAACAATCCATCAGTAAACATTTCACTACTGACATACAGTAGGCAGAGTGAAGACTAAGGTATTTTTATCAAAGCTTGGTATGAAGAAGTGATATTAGAAGGCCTTATATATTTCATTTTAAGAGACAGAGACCTTTTTTCCTGAAATACTCTTGAATCTGAAAAATAATTGTACATGTATATTATCTGATTTTTCTGAATACCTGTGTTTTAACAGACTCTTATGAGAAATACATCTCCATACAAACTGCATCCCATCTTCAATGTGGCTCTCACAGCTGCCCAACATGTGGTCAGAAAACTTTGAACATTTACATATAGAAAAACGCTGATGAAGCCATTTCACACAAAGACAGACTACAAGGACTGTGTGACCGTGTATTTTGCATAAACTATTTACCAGGGAAATGTGAGCTCCGAGTTTACACACAGAAACGGTGCTACTTTTTGGCTATATAATTAAATGTACAACTGTCTGTAAAACTGTATCAAAATGTGTCACTGCGTTTCACATAGAAAAAGAACATACCTTCATCCACAGACTTGGTGAAGTTGTACATAAGGGCAACCAGTCCCCTCAGGCATCCTGCTACAAGAGGTAGCTTGGGTCCCCTTGTAGCAGATGTCATCTGAAAAAAAAAAACAAAAACAAAGCCCTCAAACTAAGATAAATTTACACCAAGGCGTCCCAGTTCCCAGTTCCTAGAAGTGTAGTTAAGTAACTTATTTCAACTTAACAGTTATATCAGCATCCAACTCTATGAAACAACTCCACAGAAACATCTTTACTCCCAAGTGTCCCATCATTTGAAGGAAAGCACAAGAGATCCTTTGAAAAGCATGGAAATGTTCCACCAAGAACAACCATATCAAAACTTAGATAAAATACACTAATGTATTAAAAGTACTTTAAAATGCAGAATATATGAAAGTTCAGCAGAACTGTGATGTCTACCTCATGTGCAAGGACTTTGCAGCCATTAGAAAACAAATTAGAAACTACCAGTGCATGACAAGGTAACATTTCTTGGGGAATGATCATCACATGCCATCTTTTCCCACAGTGAATTGGTTAATTTGCTGGTTTTGATGGCCTAGAATTTTTACTTTGAAAGCTTCTCAGAACCACAGAACACAAACTTAAACAGTTCTTGAAGAAGCATTTATGATTGTCCAGTTAGACCCCTACAAATTGTACTAGCTACAGTAGTATTCCAACACACAGTGCTATACACTTCAAAGGAAAAAAAAGCTCTAAAACAAAGCAATGCAAAAAAACCAAAGCAAAAAACCAAAGAATTAAAAGAAATTCCAGGCATACCTGTGTTCTAAGCTCTCCCAAATAAGCTCGGAATAGTTTTTCAGAGTTGTTAATCATGTCACTAGGCTGGACTTCTCCCAGAACTCCCAAAAGCTCATAAATCTTTTCCAATACTAGAAAGTAATTTTTAATATTGTTAAACCTTAATTACTGCAATAATTGCTTCGATAATTCCAGTGCAATTCCTATTAACTTGCAACCATGAGAAAACCATCTCTGACAGTATAATTGCTGATCAAAGTGTGGAACAAACACCTTTACATGTATACACACACACAAGCACACATTATATATTTATATATAGATAGATAGACAGCTACATTCGACAATGTGAGATGCATCCTCCTCTCACATCAGTAAGTTAAACATTTTTACTATTTTTAAACAGGGCTCAGAAAACTGATTTAAAGGCCACATCCACTGAGGAAGCACTTGTTAAGACCAACAGCTAGCAGAAGTTTCTAAACTTGAATTCAGACTGAAGAATTCTATGTAGGCACAGTAAGTTTTATGAGGAGTAGACCTGGAAAGACAAGATTTCAGCTGGAACTAGCCAAGATGATCAAACTGGAGTAATATACCATGGAGTAATATGTCATAGTAATATGCCATAGAAAATATAATCAGTCAAAGCACAACTGATGAGCTCACATTAGATGTGACCAGTGCAGGAACCATCACACTAAAATTGTAGCTTTGGGGACAACACTAGCCAGGGTTGGAATAAGACTACAAAGAGCTTTGGAATCATAGAATCATTTAGGTTGGAGCAGACCTTTAAGATCATCAAGTTTAACCATTAACCCAACACTGCCAAATCTCACCACTGAACCATGTCCCCGAGTGCCACATCTACATCTTTTAAATGTGTCCAGCAATGGCGACTCCACCACTAGGCTGGAAACCTCTTCCTATGCTTGACAGACCTTTTCAAGAAGAAACTGCTCCTAATATCCAGTCTAAGCCTCCTCTGATGCAACTTGAGGGCATTTGCTCTTGTGCCATCACTTGTTACTTTGGAGAAGACCAACTCCCACCTGGCTACAGCCTTCTTTCAGGTGACTGTAGACAGTGATAAGGTCTTCCGTGAGCCTCCTTTTCTCCAGGCTAAACATCCCCAGCTCCCTCAGCCACTCCTCACAGGACTTGTGCTCCAGACCCTTCCTCAGCTCCACTGCCCTTCCCTGGACTCGCTCCAGCACCTCACTGTCTTCGTTGTAGTGAGGAGCGCAGAACTGAACATAGGATTGGAGGTGCAGCCTCACCAGTGCTGAGTACAGGGGGACAATCGAAGAAAAACTAAAGCCTACCTGTATCAGGAATTTTACTTTTTGCAGCAAGCTCCCCATAAAATTTATTAAATATCTCTCTAACTTTCATTTCTTCCATCAGACAGGAACGCTGTAAACTGTGAAGCAACTAAGATAGATAAGAAAACCAACAAAAACAAAAAAGGAAAAAACATTAAGATCAATACCCCAATACTACTTGGTCTAAATAAAAACACAGTTCATACATGTAAGTTCAGTTTAAGTAAGCAAGAATGCTATTCAGTGAAAGAGATCTAAGGTGACTTGCCCAAAGAAGAGCAAGGGTATGCAATCTATTTTAACAAGAAACTACCCCCTATACATGCAGAAATGCAAAATTTACAACTTTTAATTTATAGTATACATATTATATATAGATCATCTACATGAAACCTATACACAGTATGATTTTTATATATGCATACATAAACCCCACTAGAGCACAAGCTTAGCAAGTCTGCAGTAGCTTTTATCACACTGTATTTCTTTCCCTGCTTTTACAAAGCCAATCCAATTCACAGAACTGACTCAAAAGCTCAAAAGAGAGTTTTCTTTCTCATAAACAAACCTAAGTAGGCACAAAAGCATTTACAAAACCAGGGTCTAAATGCATTCAAACGAACTATTGTCTCACCCAGCAACTAAATTTCTGAAAAGCAAGTCCTCCTCCTCCACACCTTTCATATACTTTATCTCATATTATGATAGTATACATAATACGTAGTATTTTAAAGCAAGGATGCAAACGAACAGCAAAATTTCTCTTAAATAACCATAATAAACTGAGAGAGAAATCTCCAACTGCCCCATAACCAAATGTGTCTTGCTGTAACAGAGGAAGGAGTGACATGCCCACATCTAAGCAACCTGCTGGAGAATACTGAAAACAATCTGTTGTTAACATATTCTTTTTAACATCTAAATATTATGCTATCACTTCTATTGCTACTGTAGACTATAACTTCCTTGTGAGGAGAAGAGCAGGGGCAGACACTGATCTCTTCTCTTTGGTGCTCAGTGACAAGACCCAAGGGAATGCCCTGATGTTGTGTCAGGGGAAGTTTAGGTTGGATACCAGAAAACAGTCCTCCACCCAAAGGGTGTTTGGGCACTGGAACGGGCTCCCCAGAGAAGGGGTCACAGCACCACACATGACAAGGGTTCAGGAAATGGTTGGACAATGCACTCAGGCACATGGTGTGATTTTTGGGGATGGTGCTGTACAGGGAGTTGGACTTGATCCTTGTGGATCCCTTCCAACTCAGCATATTCTGCGACTCTGTGATGAAGATTTTCTGCATGATATAGTGTACGTGTAGTAATACACCAGATTTTCTCCTTCTTTTCTAGGAACAAGAGAGATTAATAAAATGCATTTTACCTTCATCAGGAGTTCCAGTGCTGAGATTTTACATTTTGCTGCTCTCTCTTTTGTATAGACACTAAGGCAAGTTTGCTGCATAGAAAATTACTCGTAAGTAAAGACAGAAATTCAAAGATAACAACATATCCTTCTACTTCTTTAGAGTATCTGTTCCTTACAAGTTTAAAGTTTTTTAAAAAGACTAAAACAATATCCTAGTCCTGGAAATCACTTCACTGAAAATACTGCAGCACTGTCTGACATAATAACAGCACCCAACTCAAGCAAAGAAATGGCAGTTTCTGCAGTCAAAGGCACAAGCGCAAATTTTCTACCACAGTACTATCAGTCCTTACAATAAGTAGCTACTAATTCGAGATCAGAAATTTCAGCAGTGCAGTCAAGCACTTCTATGCAAAGCAGCATAGATGCTCAGCCATCCAGACTCCAGTAACCTCAGGTACTATAGTTATCACTATATCAATTTCTGTATATATTGAAAAGTTGCAACTTCTCAAGAAAAGTTTTTTTAAATGGTAATTGAAATTAACTCTATAGAAACATTTAAAATTTTACATTTAAATGGCAACTTTCATTTGTATAAATTAGAAGTTACAACTACTATTTCCATTGAAAGTAACTAATTTTCAGAACCAATACCTAATATGTTCTACAAAGAAATATTAACAAAATTAAGTCTACAGCTGAACAAACAATTCCACACTGCTCTGTGGCATGAACTACACTTTACATCAAACAAATTATTTCAGCTCTAACAAGAACATTAGAGATGGGCAAGGCTGACTGGGAGTGGTGAAGTACAGCTATGAATGTTATGACATGACACCCACTAGACTTGTTTCAACTATATGGCAAAGATACTTTCAGGAAATAATTTTCATTTACTTACCTTAATATTACAGGCGTAAGGATGAATTTTGTCACCAACTTTTTCCATAAAGACACAAAGAAACTTCAACGCTTCTTCCCTGCAATCTCGAAACTGAAAAGAAAAATAAATTTCAAGCATGTAACTTGTTCATATAGCACTACCTAAACACTACTTTAAAGTTTGCCAACTTACTTCCTCGATGGTGAGGGATCTGTGGATAAAGACGAGTAAGCCATGCTCCTGGGAAAACACCAGGGACAGGTGCAGCGCTGCAGGGAGGCAAAGGAACCATCAGGTGCTTGGTTTCATGCACACCACCCAGCCCATCTCCTGGTGCAGAAGGGTGACCTGACGCCTGTCACCGGGAAAACCACAACACAGCGTGGGTGCTACTGACCTCCCCGTGGCCTGAGCCTGTGCCCTCGCACCGGAGCCTGCCCCTGCTCAGCGCCGAGGGAAAGCCAACCCAGGGGCAGCCCAGCACAGAGGAGGCCCGCACCGAAGTGCTTTTACCCCGGTGAATGGTTGGTTATCTGGGGCAGGAGACCCCTCCCCCGCCTCGGAATCACCAGTGACACAAAGCGCGGAGCGCGGCAGGGACGGAGCCGCCCCGCAGGAGCACCGGCCCGGTGAGTGTGTCCCGCCGCCACCGAGCCCTCCCCGGGCCCCGCTCAGCTCCCCCCGCCGCCACCCCGCCGGGCCCGGGCCCGCGGGCGCACCCTGCTCGCCGCTGCTCAGGCTGGCCACGCAGGCCTCGGCCAGGCTGCGGAGCAGGCTGTATCCGTGCAGGGCGCTGCCGGCGGCATCGCCGGGCTGCAGGCAGCGGTGCAGCTGCAGCAGGCACTGCTGCACCCCAGCCATGCTGCCCCGGCCCTCCCGGGAACGGGGGCGAGGAAGCGGCCGGGAAGGGCCCGCCTCCCGCCGCATCCAACGCCGGCCGAGGGGACGCGGGCTGCTGAGCTCGGGCAGGGGAAGCGTCCCGCCGGACTCTTCCCAGCGGAATAATCGCCGGCGGCTGGGAAGAGCGTTTCGGGCGCTTTTGTGTCTCTCCTCGCAGGCTGGGCTCAGGACACGCACACACGGAATGACAGAATGGGTCAGGTGGGAAGGGATCACAGTCCAACCTCCCGGCTTAAGCCTGCACACAGCACAGGGCTGCGTCCAGACAGTGCTCCACTATCTCCAGTAAGAGAGATTCCACACCCTCCCTGGGCAAACTATTCCAGTGCTCGGTCACTGCACAGTAAATAGGTGTTCTTCAGGTGGACCTTCGTGTGCAACACTTTCTGCCCGTTGTCTCTTATCCTTTTGCCTGGCATCACCGAGAAGAGCCTGGCTCCATCCTCTGGGCACCTTCGATACAGATATTTGTAGTAATTGATGAGGTCCCCTCTTAGTCGTCTCTTCTCGAGACAGAACAGGCCCAGCTCCCTCAGCCTTCCCTCATCAGAGAGATGCTCCAGTCCCTTAATCATCTTTATTGCCCTTCTCTGGACCCGCTCCAGGAGCTCCAGGTCTCTGTGGTACCGAGGAACCCAGAACTGGCCAGTAGCGCTGGATACAGTAGTGGTTCCCCCCCTCCTGAGAGAATGGGCTGCTCCGACCTCCCCACGCCTCCCTCCAGCCCCAGTTTTGCCGCGAAATTCGGTGAGGGGCGGCCGGCTCCACTCTAGGTTGTGGGGGGAAAAGCGATGTGCCATTACTGAGGGCAGCGTCTGTCTCCTAGCACAGGTAGCAACCTGCACTATAATTCTTTCTCTACTGTAGTAGGGCGAGCGGGACGCGACCCTCACCTCGGGGGTCCAGTGGATTAATCGCCTTCCTCCTTTCCTTCTCGGTTCCGCATTCCCCGTTTCTGCCTTCGTTGGGCGCTCCCGTTACGATCGCGCCTCGCCATTGGCCAGAAAGCCCGGGAGAGCGCGGGCACGCCGCTGGCTTTGGCGCGGAGTGCGGCGGGCTCTGTGGCGCTGCACAGGTGCGTGGGGGCGGC
>VZTR01021034.1:7342-47287 GCA_013400775.1 Chaetops frenatus | reverse complement strand
GGGGCTCGGTGTGGTGGCGGAGCGCCCGCCGCGCTCATTCTTCTCGCCGACCCCTGTACCCCCAGGTAGGACCGCCGCGGGAGCCGCCGCAGTGCCATGTCGTCGCCAGCCTCCACTCCCAGCCGCCGTAGGNTCGGACAGACGACTCCACCTCCACCGGGGACCTGCAGCCCATGCCCACGTCCCCGCCCGCCGACGTGCAGAGCCCCGGCGCCGCCGATGCGCTGTTCTCCAGCCCGCCGCAGTTCCGCCACTCCGGTAGGCTGGGGCTGGGGCTGGGGCTGGGGCTGGGGCTGGGGCTGGGGCTGGGGCGGCTCCGTGGCTGCGCGGGCCCCGGGGATGCAGCCCGCGGAGCCGCCTGCACCGCCGTGTGCCGGGCCACTGTGGGGAACGGATCCGGCTCGGAAAAACACTCGAGGAAAAAAAATAAGCGTTGTCTCCGTGTTTGTCATTTGAATTTAGTATACTGAACACTACAAGAGTGCAGTCAGTGTCTGGGGTGCAGATCTCTATCGTAGCTTCCATTTGGCATGGCAATATGTATCGGGGCCTTATGCCTTATTTTTTTAAATTTATTTATAGGAAGAATACAGTAATGCAGAAAGAGGTTTACTGTAGAAAGCCTTTCTTGCTTTTATATATAGGATTGTTTTTAATTCCAGTTAATTGTGTCATTTGCTTTACAGCCCCCAAAATACTAAAAAAAGTGTTTCATCTAAAATTCTGCATGCTTTTATGCTTGAACTTAAGTGTAGTTTTAAAATGCAGTGTTGCTCCAAAGTTTTCTAGGGAGGCCTTATTAGAACTTGGGATCTTTTGAGAAGAGCTGTTAATACAAAGAAAAGTTCTAGGTAGACTGGCAACATCTTTATTATGTGTTTTGACGAAACACTGGACTTGATTGATACTACTCATTTGATGGCAGCAGAGTTAAAGGAATGATGAGACAAATGCAGAGGCTGATTTTTAGTCTGCTCTAGATGTAAAATGTCTTGGTAATTATTACAAAACATTTCCTTTTTTAGCTATTCCTCTTGACTTTGACATCAGTTCACCTCTGACTTACGGCACACCTAGCTCCAGGGTAGAGGGTACCCCACGAAGTGGTGCACGAGGAACTCCAATCAGGCAGAGGCCGGATCTTGGGTCTGTCCGTAAAGCCAGACAAGTGGATCTACACTCGGATGGGGTAGGTGGATGTCTTACCTCTTGTATCTGACAACTTCTTTTTAAACATACAAATACTTGTATATGCTTCATTTGTTTCCATGTAGCCGGCTGAGGATATAGTAGCAACCGAGCAATCTCTTGGACAAAAGCTTGTTATCTGGGGAACAGATGTTAATGTGGCTTCATGCAAAGAAAAATTCCAGGTGAGTTTTGTCTCTTCCTTTTTTTAAATGAAAAGCTAATTTGATTTAAACAAGTGTTAGTTGAATCTGATAAAAAGTAGGTGTTTGAACTGCTAAATTCTGCTCATCTTTCTTGTCTGTCTCTCTTTTGCCGCTAACATTCAGAGATTTCTCCAGCGCTTTATCGATCCACTGGATAAAGAGGATGAAGACATTGGCCTGGACCTTAACGAGCCACGCTATATGCAACGACTTCAAGAGGTACTTGTAATGCAGTGAATTCAACTTTTCTTTTTTCAGTCTTCCATTGAGCTAAAGATTTCCTAACTCCCTTGCAGATTAATATGGTTGGGGAGCCATTCCTGAATGTAAATTGTGACCATCTAAGATCATTTGATGAAAATCTCTACAGGCAACTGATCTGCTATCCTCAGGTGAAGTAGTGCACTTGGTTTTCTGGCTTTCAGGTGGCTCTTTCATATTTCTGGGTTTCAAAATGCTTGTTTAAATGCAATGCATACTATGTGTATTCAGTGCAGTCTCAGTGGCTACTTTATTCTACCAATATAAAATGTCTTGTGTCATAGTAGATGATCACAGAAACAGTGAGTAGTTCGTGCATGCAAAGTTAGCTGGTGAACTGCTAAGTCCAGATTTTTGTACTTCCATCCCACCCCTTGCAATACTCAAGTGAATGAGTAAATCTGATCTGAACAGCAAGTTTTGTGTTACGTAGGAAAATGCACAGATGGTGTAACTTTTAGTTATTACTGGCTGATCAGCAGCACATAAAATGCTTTATGCAAAATTACTTCATTCTGTGATTTAACTTGTAAGCTGTTTCTAATACAGGAAGTTATCCCAACATTTGACATGGCTGCCAATGAGATCTTCTTTGATCGTTACCCTGATTCAATACTAGAGCATCAAATTCAAGTAAGGCCATATAATGCTCTGAAGACCAGGAATATGAGAAACCTAAACCCTGAAGGTAAACTTTTTGCTTACCATGTTAGAAAAGAATCTTGAAGATTTTCAAAAACTTAGCGAATACTAACATAGAATTACATTAAGACTATATAAAACTGTACTTGTGGTTCATCCAGACCAACGTCTTCAATTCCTATTTCTGTTTCAGAAGTAAATGCTTTAGAGCCCAGATGCAGAATAATCTCTCCATAACTGAAGTCTCTCCTATCATCAACTACGCATGTTCTTAGTTCTGCAAGTGCAAAGAATTCTTTTGTATACATACTCATTTAAATTAGAATATTTGCACTATGCATTTGATTTGTTTTGCCCAAACAAAATAGTAGTAACCTAACTGAATGTCTGCCTCCTGCCTAAAAATGACTGTAGTGTGAATTCTGAAAGTCATTTACATTTTAAGAGTATGAGGTCATGACATCAGTCTCTGTGTTTTTGCAGACATTGATCAACTCATCACCATCAGTGGTATGGTTATCAGAAGCTCCCAGTTAATTCCTGAGATGCAGGAGGCATTCTTTAGATGCCAGGTTTGCGCTTTCACCACCAGAGTGGAAATTGACCGTGGCAGGATTGCTGAACCATCAGTGTGCAAGAACTGTAACACAACACACAGTATGGCGCTGATTCACAATAGATCCATGTTCTCTGACAAACAGATGGTATGTTGGCTTAGGTAGTGGCTAAAATGAAAGAGTTTATAGTTTTTGCTCCCCTACCCTCCTAAAATCATCAACAGCATTAACTATGTATCTTGAGACTGAATGCTTTGAAAAGAAAAAGTGTTTTGGAACATGGAAATGGGTGAAACAACTTAGTGAAACAGTGAGTCTGCTCTGGAGAAGAAATGCATTAGGAGGATGAAATGAAGTATGTACACCTCTTAATGTTTCTGTATGGAAGCCCCTTTATATACAGTATATCCTCTTCTGTCTAGACTAAGTGAGCCTTGTTTGTAGCAACATTTTAGCCATGCCAGTAGCCATCAGCAGAATTCTCATTTTCATCATCTTTTAATCAGTAATCAGTTTTGCTGTTTGGGTGGGAGTATTTTGTTCCTCAGCAATGTTCCTAATTCCAAATTATGCTGAAGACTGTGTTAATACAAAATTCTGCTGTATGCTGTGTGGAAAAGCTTTGCTTTTTTTGCAACTGAAACTTAATTGGTATTTTTGCTAGATCAAACTGCAGGAGTCTCCTGAAGATATGCCAGCTGGACAGACCCCGCATACGGTTGCGCTCTTTGCTCACAATGACCTTGTTGATAAAGTTCAGCCAGGTGACAGAGTTAATGTCACAGGTAAAATTGGTTTGAGTATTTCCATTTTCCTTTTTCATTGATCTTAACTGTGTGTAAAGGGACCTGATGGGATGCACTTCCAAGTGCTGAGGAAGCTGGACACTTTCTTTGCAAGGCCACTCAGTTATCTTTGAAAAGTCATGGTGATTGGCTAAAATACTAGAAAAAAAGCCAATGGCACTCCCTAGAGTGAGGAGGAGACCTGGTGAACTGCACGTCAGTCAGCTTCACCTTGGCCCTTGGGAAAGGTGATAGAGCCAGTAATCCTGGAAACCTTTTCTGATTGAGACAGTGCTTTACACCCTCAGCAGACAGAAACAAAACTGGAAGGAAGCAGTGCTTGATAGACCACGACTGTGGTGCCAGCATTCTCCTGTGCTGTATTAGGACTGTTGCCAGCAGGTTGAGGGAGCACTGGGTCCAGTTGCAGGGTCTCCCAGGGCAAGGGAGAGGAGACATGAACATACAGGATTGAATTCAGCAAAGGGCTATGACGATAACAGAAGCCTTGGTCAAACACGGAAGGCCTAAGAAAGCTGTGACTGCTCAGCCTGGGGAACAGAAGGCTTGGGAGAATCTTAGCAGTATGTTTAGAAATACCTCATTTGGTGTGGGTGGAGGAGTGATAGCATCAAGAAGACAAAACCAGACTGTTCTTACGGATGCCCAGTGGCACACAGAGGGCACAAGATGAAATACAGGCAATTCCAGTTAAAAATAAGAACTTTTTTACTGTTTCTGTAGTCAAGCCCCATCACAGGTTGCCTGGCAAGGCTGTGTGTAGTCCTTGTCCTTAGAGGTACTCAAAACCTGATTGGACACAGCCTTTGAAAGCAGTGGACTCCAGCTGACTCCAGTTTGAGCCCATGATTGCACTAGACAATCTCCAGGCTGTCTGATCTTGATTCCTTCATTCTGAAGCTGTAGCTGAAGAAGAGGCAGTATCCTAAATAGTATCTGCAGTCAGGAGAGTAATAATATAGAGTAAGTCTTGTGACACTGCAGCAACATTTTATAAACCACTTAGCTTTAAAACAACTGCTGTAAAAAACCCAAGCTGTTTGAAATGCATTAGAAAGTTGTTATAAACTTGGCACTTAAAAAGTGGGAAAAAGGCTGACTGGAGTGAGAATTTCAAAAGCATTAAGCCTTAATTTTTTTTCAAAAATGCTTTCATTATTGAGAACACTTGTGGTAGAAATGTAAAACACATATGGCTATTTGCAAAAATGGGTCTAGGTGATTTAAATATTGCTTCTACATGACTTAGAGTGAGAAATTAGATGACAAAGTACTCAGGCTGTTTAGAAAAGCTCTTCTCTTCCTGGGAACTTACAAAATTTTTAGGGTTTGGAATTACCGTGTTTCTCCATATCTAATGCTGTGATTGAAATTTGTGTTTAGGTATCTATAGGGCAGTCCCCATTCGAGTTAATCCCCGGGTCAGCAGCGTAAAATCCGTGTATAAGACCCACATTGATGTCATACACTATCGCAAGACCGACTCCAAACGCCTGCACGGTGTTGATGAGGAAACAGAGCAAAAGAGGTTTACAGAGGAACGTGTGGAAATGCTCAAAGAGCTTTCTAAAAAAGCAGACATATATGAGAGACTTGCTTTAGCGTTGGCTCCAAGCATCTATGAGCACGAAGATATCAAAAAGGTGAAAAGTTCTGTATTTCTCTTGTAGAACATGTATTTATACGTGTATATATTTGTAATTGTTTGTTGTTAAAGTGTCTTGAAGCTTAAAAATTCAAAAAGCTGTTCTCCTGAGCAGTCTTAAACATGGTCCTGTCAGGGTGGAGTTGGTTGTAAGTGTATCATAATTATTTTCAAGCTATTAAGGAGCGTTAATTAGAGGGAAGATAACTGAAAAGGTAGGAGGGCAGCAGAACTGGGAAAACTTAATTGCAGGATGCATCTTGGACATTTCTTGGAAGGTCAGGTTACTGATTATCAAAGGAAAGTAAGTACCTGTAATATAATAACTGTGCTTGCTGAGAACAGGCATCCACAAGAGAAGAGTACCTTTAAAATGACACTTGGTTGACTCAGAATTATGTTGTATCAAAACATTTACTTGGATGTATCCAAGAAGGGACTGTTCTAATAAAGTGTCAACTGAGGTACTAAAACATTGTGAAAACTGCAGTCAGTAGCAGGTCTCAAGGTATTGTTAGACATCAGACACTCCTCTTCCAAGTATATTCTTTGACCTTTTTTTAAATAATTTACACATTATTATAGTTCACAGGTTCCTGAAAGTATTAATTCAAAACCATACAATGATTTACTTACGAAGTGGGAACACAGTAATGACTGTTCCATTTATTTTCCCTTCTCAACATGCTAATAAAGGCTCATCAAGTCTAGGGGGTGGAGTTGATGAAAACTAAGAACCCTTCATCAAAGGGGATTCTTCAGGTTCCAGCCAAAATCTGGTTACATCGACATACAAAATTTGTCTTTAATGCTTGCAACCCAGATGCATTAAGTTGTGTTAATTTTAGCAGTATTTGTTTTTCAGATGCTTCAGTTGAACAGCTGGATTTGCTCTGTTACATTTATAGAAAAAGTGATGTCTTCTTTTTACAGGGCATTCTGCTTCAGCTTTTTGGGGGATCAAGAAAGGATTTTACTCACACAGGAAGAGGGAATTTTCGTGCAGAGATCAACATTCTTCTCTGTGGTGATCCTGGTACTAGCAAATCCCAGCTGCTGCAGTATGTGTATAACCTGGTTCCTCGAGGCCAGTATACTTCTGGCAAAGGCTCAAGTGCAGTTGGTCTCACTGCATATGTGATGAAGGATCCAGAAACACGGCAGCTGGTTCTTCAGACAGGTGCTCTAGTACTTAGTGACAATGGCATTTGCTGCATTGATGAGTTTGATAAAATGAATGAAAGCACAAGGTCAGTTCTACATGAAGTAATGGAGCAACAGACACTCTCCATTGCAAAGGTAAATGAAACTGAAGCATTCCTAGAGCTTTTGCTCTTGCTTTGCTCAGAGGCTTTCCCAATGCTGTTTTTAACTACAGAATCCATCTAATAACATTGGTGATCTCATGAAACCAGAGGGAGGCTTTGATGGCACATAGCTGCAGCTGGTTTCAGAAATGTTTTTCCTTTTGACAGGCAGGAATTATTTGCCAATTGAATGCTCGTACATCTATCCTAGCAGCAGCTAATCCTATAGAATCACAGTGGAACCCAAAAAAGACTACTATTGAAAACATTCAGCTTCCTCATACACTGTTGTCAAGGTACTGAACTGCATTGCATGTGTCATTTTTATGAGATGTCACTCTTCCTCTTCTGAAAATTATTACATAATAGAACAACTGTTTTGTTTACAACCTAATGGAAAACTTTTACAGCAGGTACTTTAAATGCTATTGTTACGATTTCTATGTGAGCACAGAAGTGCCTTTTAGTATTTTCATGTTGACCTTGAACAGCAGGTGCGGTAAGATCTGTAGGATCTCTTTTATTTAATGCTATGTTGTTGTTTCATAATCATCTTCTAGAAAAGAGCTGTTCTAAAACTTAGAGTATTGATAATTTAAAAAAAAAATTCAGGATGCTTTTCTTAGCTCCATAAAACTTTTAAAGTAAAACTGATGATCAGGGAACTTGAAGCAGAGGTGGTGGAATCCTAATACCTGTGCTTGCTTCATGCTGCTTTGTAAAATTCAGCTGAGGAGGTAGCAGTGTTGAACATGAAATCTGAATTTTGAAGAATGTACCTTGCTTTCAAAGTTTCAAGTCCAAGGGTGTAAATAAATCCATTATTCTGTTCTGTACCTTGAGAATTCTAGAAAAATTTTCTTTCCGGTGTAAGAAACCATTTTCTACTGAGAGCAGGAACTAGCAGTCTAATAACTCCTACCTGTACTTGTTAAGTCAAACTCTCCTAAGCCAAGTACCTAAATGACAAGAAAGCACACACACTAATACTGGATCATATTCCATTCAGATTTGACTTGATCTTTTTGATGTTGGATCCACGTGATGAAGCTTATGACAGACGCCTTGCTCGCCATTTGGTTTCACTGTACTACCAAAGTGAAGAAAAGATGGAGGAGGAATACATGGACATGGCAGTATTGAGGGATTACATTGCATATGCTCGTAGTTATGTAAATCCCAGACTAGGTGAAGAAGCAAGCCAAGCCCTTATTGAGGTAAAGAAATTGATGCTAAGAATGTTCAGAGTCTTTCCTGACTTGTCAGAAGTAGTGAAATTCCCTTGTATGCACACTTATCTACATAACAACTTTCTGTAAGATCCTTGAAAAAAAAGGTCTCTAAAGGAGAGGGATCAGATGAGAAGTAATTTTGCATTCTGATGTTTAGCTTTTAGATATGTTGGTTTGGTTCCATCACGTAAAATACATTAAAGTCTACCGAAGCAAAATAATTGTGTCATCATTGATGCAAGTACTGCTCTGTAAGACTAATCCAAAATTCTAAAGTGATTCAAAACTTGATTCGTTAAGTTAATATGGTTTAATTGCTTTATAATGGAAAGAAGGTAGGTGATGTGGTCATTCATCACTGCAGAAGAATCATGAAGGTGTGTGAGCAGAAATACAGTATTTGGAATGGCTTCCCAGAGTTGCTCTAAGGGGTGGGGGATGCAGGGGACTGAAAAAGAATTAAAATGCAGGGAAATCTGTAAGGAGTGTCTCCCTTTCAGGCGTACGTGGACATGAGGAAGATTGGCAGTGGCAGGGGAATGGTTTCCGCGTACCCCCGGCAGCTGGAGTCTCTGATCCGGCTGGCCGAGGCGCATGCCAAGGTGCGCTTCTCTGACAAGGTGGAAACAATTGATGTGGAGGAAGCAAAACGCCTCCATCGGGAAGCACTGAAACAATCTGCCACTGATCCAAGGACTGGAATTGTGGACATATCCATTCTCACGACAGGTTTGTGCTTCTGTAGTGTTAAAGCGGGGCTGCTGTTGGGATTTTGTAATTTTTAAAATTTAACTTAACCTGTCCCCCTTAGCTGATTGCTAAAAGGTATTTTCTGTTCTTTTATAAGGAATGAGCGCAACAGCTCGTAAGAGGAAAGAGGAATTGGCTCAAGCCTTACGGAAGCTCATCCAATCAAAGGGTAAAGCACCATCTTTGAAGTACCAGCAGCTTTTGGATGATCTCCGAGCACAGTCTGATACAGTAAGTTTCCTGCTTTGTTTTTACAGTTCCATTAATTTTTAAAAGAATTTTTTCCCAAATTCACGTTCTTGTCCTCGAATCACCTTATGGAAGGAAATGGAAACAGGAACAATTTCTTTTGACATGACTAGAAAGCCAATTCTGTTACAGACAAATGAGCTGAATCTGCTGTACCCTTCGTTTATTATGGCTTCTAGTATTAGCAAACTCAGCTTCAGGGTTCCAGGCCAGGCTTCAGCTTTCAAATAGAACAAATGAAAACTTGAAATAAAAATATTAGACAATGGGTAGAAAGTACAGCATTTTTATTGTGTTTGAAGTATTTTCCCCATCTTTATTTGGTTTGCTCCTTTTATTTAAGGCTGTCACAAAGGAAATGTTTGAAGAAGCACTTCGTGCCTTGGCTGATGAGGACTTCTTGACTGTGACTGGAAAGACTGTGAGGCTGCTGTGAGTTACCCTGTGCTTGAGAGCCTGCTGTCATGACTTGTACTTCACCTTACTCAAGACAGTATCAGTCTGCAATATCTTTGAGATTTGGGACTATCATCTGCTATGACAGGCATAGTCTTTCCCTGCTAGCCAACTGTCATGGCTTCACTTTGCCTTACTATGTTGCCACTCTGAAAGATTTTCACAGCTTGGGCTATCATTTGCTATGACAAGGTTAGTCATGATTAAGTGGCACTTTTGTCATTACAAGATATTACAAAATACCTGAAAAATCCTCATGTCAATAATGCTATTTACATTTTAGCTAAATGTAATTACCAATATGTCAAGGGCTCTGTGTTTTTATGAGTATTTTTAGAGCATGCTAACAATATTGCCTGTATTTCTAATTGAATTGTAAAAATTCATCTTAAGTGACTTTTTAGTAACTGCAATTTTTACTGTTAGTATTGCTGTAAGCTGAAATAAAATTATTTGACTTAAAAGGACTCTTCTGTGTTCATTTCAAGTACAAATCAGCATATCTTGTGCTGAGCACTTTTCAGTCTTGGAACTCTGCCGTTTTTGTAAGTTCTTTTTGAGAGCATGAAAGGCGTTTTGGTCTGTTTGTTTTGTTTGACCTGAGTGTACTGTGGAAGTATCCTCAGTGTAAAAAAAGGTAGATAGATTCTACTTGAAACCGTATTTCTTCAATTTTAAGTATGACTGGATAAATTAAGATACCCACGTTTGATGTAATGACATATAATCAGTCCTGAAAGAACAATGTCTTGAGAGAAACTGCCTCTAGTTCAACCACTGAGCTCTACAGCTTTTACACCTATAATTGTCTCCCTGCTGGTGGGGGAGTGAGTGCCTGGGGCTGGGTGCCTGGCTGGGGTTAAACCACGACACGTTGTTTTTCATTAAGCATGGAAAAATGTCATACCAAAAAATTCTCTTCCTGCTAAATTTGACTTACGCTGTTCAGGAAGTCAACCATTGCAACAGAGGATTGACCTATAGTTATATAAGCCTGATTTAGGTAGTGAGGAGAGAAGAAGGAAAGGAGGAAGGAAAAAAAAAATCGGTTTTACTCCAATCAAAACAAAATTAATATTTTACTGAAACAGTTACATGTTTTGTCAGGGAGTGTGGATCAATTCCTGCTTGGCAAAACACTGGAGAATGCGGGCATCGATCCCGCTACCTCTCGCATGCTAAGCGAGCGCTCTACCATTTGAGCTAATTCCCCCTCGCGAGGGCGCTGTTGGAGATCCCGAACTCTGATCACTTGTGAGCTTCTAAAACCTCAGTTCTGCAAGTAGAACGCGGTTTTCGCTCTGCTCACAAACGAAAACACGTCCAACTTCGATCCCAAAATCATAAAGCAGTAGTATTTCATTTACCATTCCCAAATCAAGCAGCAAGAAACAAGGCGAACTGAAACAGACGTGTTTTCCAGCTGTGTGCATGTAATAATAAACAATCCCCGTTTGTTACTTGCCGTTCACGAAAGAAAGCGCGTTGTGGCGTTTCATTTTCTCGCTGTATGCGTCAGGCTCCATTTAAGTATTTTTTTATTATTTGCAGCGAAGTGTTTTTACTGCCACCAGGAGCAAAAGCGACAGTGGAGAATGCGGGCATCGATCCCGCTACCTCTCGCATGCTAAGCGAGCGCTCTACCATTTGAGCTAATTCCCCCCTCGCGCCCNAAATAAAAATATTAGACAATGGGTAGAAAGTACAGCATTTTTATTGTGTTTGAAGTATTTTCCCCATCTTTATTTGGTTTGCTCCTTTTATTTAAGGCTGTCACAAAGGAAATGTTTGAAGAAGCACTTCGTGCCTTGGCTGATGAGGACTTCTTGACTGTGACTGGAAAGACTGTGAGGCTGCTGTGAGTTACCCTGTGCTTGAGAGCCTGCTGTCATGACTTGTACTTCACCTTACTCAAGACAGTATCAGTCTGCAATATCTTTGAGATTTGGGACTATCATCTGCTATGACAGGCATAGTCTTTCCCTGCTAGCCAACTGTCATGGCTTCACTTTGCCTTACTATGTTGCCACTCTGAAAGATTTTCACAGCTTGGGCTATCATTTGCTATGACAAGGTTAGTCATGATTAAGTGGCACTTTTGTCATTACAAGATATTACAAAATACCTGAAAAATCCTCATGTCAATAATGCTATTTACATTTTAGCTAAATGTAATTACCAATATGTCAAGGGCTCTGTGTTTTTATGAGTATTTTTAGAGCATGCTAACAATATTGCCTGTATTTCTAATTGAATTGTAAAAATTCATCTTAAGTGACTTTTTAGTAACTGCAATTTTTACTGTTAGTATTGCTGTAAGCTGAAATAAAATTATTTGACTTAAAAGGACTCTTCTGTGTTCATTTCAAGTACAAATCAGCATATCTTGTGCTGAGCACTTTTCAGTCTTGGAACTCTGCCGTTTTTGTAAGTTCTTTTTGAGAGCATGAAAGGCGTTTTGGTCTGTTTGTTTTGTTTGACCTGAGTGTACTGTGGAAGTATCCTCAGTGTAAAAAAGGTAGATAGATTCTACTTGAAACCGTATTTCTTCAATTTTAAGTATGACTGGATAAATTAAGATACCCACGTTTGATGTAATGACATATAATCAGTCCTGAAAGAACAATGTCTTGAGAGAAACTGCCTCTAGTTCAACCACTGAGCTCTACAGCTTTTACACCTATAATTGTCTCCCTGCTGGTGGGGGAGTGAGTGCCTGGGGCTGGGTGCCTGGCTGGGGTTAAACCACGACACGTTGTTTTTCATTAAGCATGGAAAAATGTCATACCAAAAAATTCTCTTCCTGCTAAATTTGACTTACGCTGTTCAGGAAGTCAACCATTGCAACAGAGGATTGACCTATAGTTATATAAGCCTGATTTAGGTAGTGAGGAGAGAAGAAGGAAAGGAGGAAGGAAAAAAAAAATCGGTTTTACTCCAATCAAAACAAAATTAATATTTTACTGAAACAGTTACATGTTTTGTCAGGGAGTGTGGATCAATTCCTGCTTGGCAAAACACTGGAGAATGCGGGCATCGATCCCGCTACCTCTCGCATGCTAAGCGAGCGCTCTACCATTTGAGCTAATTCCCCCTCGCGAGGGCGCTGTTGGAGATCCCGAACTCTGATCACTTGTGAGCTTCTAAAACCTCAGTTCTGCAAGTAGAACGCGGTTTTCGCTCTGCTCACAAACGAAAACACGTCCAACTTCGATCCCAAAATCATAAAGCAGTAGTATTTCATTTACCATTCCCAAATCAAGCAGCAAGAAACAAGGCGAACTGAAACAGACGTGTTTTCCAGCTGTGTGCATGTAATAATAAACAATCCCCGTTTGTTACTTGCCGTTCACGAAAGAAAGCGCGTTGTGGCGTTTCATTTTCTCGCTGTATGCGTCAGGCTCCATTTAAGTATTTTTTTATTATTTGCAGCGAAGTGTTTTTACTGCCACCAGGAGCAAAAGCGACAGTGGAGAATGCGGGCATCGATCCCGCTACCTCTCGCATGCTAAGCGAGCGCTCTACCATTTGAGCTAATTCCCCCCTCGCGCCCCCTGCTGACATCCGGTAACTCTAGAGTTCAACAGCTGCAAATACAAACGGCACTTCTCTGCTACTACTCCGCTTTTTCACCGCAGGGAGTCCTTCACAACATTTCACTACCCCCCGACCCGGAGCTGACTATGGTTTTGCCCAAGATGTCAAAAAAACCTAACGTGATAAGGCAGAGTAATGTGATAAGGCACTTCAGGCTAATGCGCAGGACAAACTCGCACATTGCAGCCCTCCAGTGCCACCTGACACACGCTAGATTTGTCCTTCTCCTACACTGAGGGAAATCACATCCCAGACGATGCAGTGCAGCAGCTTGAGGATAATACAAAACTCGCATTTGCCCTGACGTCCCCTCAGGAGACTATCTAGAAAGCAAAACAAGCCTGATTAAATTAACTTACATCAGTTTCCACTATTAACAAGAAGATGCATTGAAGCGATCTGTGTTAAATGAAGTATGCAGACACAAAGCCTTCAAACCTCAAACACCCTAATTTTTTCTTTTTTAATGGAACTAAGAAAGTCTCTAGATATAGGTAAGGAAGTTTTACTAACCAGGTTAACAAATTAGAATACTTTACTTGCCATCTTACATGAAAACTTAGCAACACTCACAAAAAATTCAAGATCACAAAACAGTGCTGTCAATTATATAAAATACATGTTTTAATAACTGAAAATAATGTAGAGGTCTTTCTTCACCCCCATCTGGCTTGGATATTAAATTGTTTTTCCGTGAGCCGAATGGGTGAAGCTTTAGGCCTTTACAGTGGCAGCAGAGTGAGATGTGGTGGTGAAAAACAGGGAGAGGTAATCTGCCTTTTTCATAATGACACAAACTGCACAGGGTAGATCAAGAAAATACTGTTCATAGAGCTGAACCTCGTGAAACACGATATGGGAGAGATCCTGGCCACAGGGGTGCAGTGGGCCATCAGTGAGCCTAAGATACACATATGCCTGTGAGGACTGAAACTGCTTTTGCATATTTCCTTTCCCCCTCAAGTCTACTCAAGTGAGGTAGATAAAATCAGCTACAATATAATGCAAGAAGTGTTAAGGATAAATTTTTTTTTTTTAAATTGTACAGACACTAAAGTTAGGCAGGAGCATATTTGAATTTTAAGAGAATGTTTGCAGCAACACTGTAGTTGTAGTTCCACATCTTGACCTGAATCTGGATTGTAACACGTCTGGGGTACTACCTCACCTAGGACAAGCTGTAACTTGTTGATGCTCAATTTTGAAATCTATTTTGTTTTGACTGGTTGCTGCCATCCAGTGAGTTAAATCGTTGAGAGAAAACCACCAGTACATGTATTGTTGGATTACTGCACACAGTTTAGTTTACTAGCAGGACTTACTCCTCTGCATTTACACAAAGCATATAGTGTATCCACTCTCATTGTAAACTACGTTTTCCTTCTTGAAATCCAGAAAGCACTCTTTGATTTAACAGCCTGTGAAGAGAGGTTTAGCAATGTGCTTCCTACTGCAAAGTCAGCTAGTATGACTACAGGTGAATTTTTTAATTTCAGAAATGTACTTAGTAACACCATATACTTCAGATGCCATTCTATTTGAACAGAATTATCAAAGTCAATAAATAAAGGTAGAAATAGAAATAATTTTTAGAATAAAACATAGGAATATATGAATGAATTGTTTCTCTCCAGAAACTATGATAAACATGAGCTTTTAAAACGTTGTATTTATCATTTATGTATGTTTAATTAGAAAATAAAGTTGGAAAAGGAACTAAAGACTTGAAAAAAAGGAGAAGAAAAATCTCACTGTGCTTGAGTGACTTCTAAGAGTGGACTTTCTAGATTTCCAAGCCTTTTTGTATTTGCACTGTAAGAGATGTATAAGAGCCTGAATGAGAGATGCGGGACTCCAGGTGGCTCTTCAAAATGCAGTTTATTCAGTCCGAGATGTTACAGCAGTCCAGGGTCGTGGGTGACAGAGCCTGTGCCTACAGCTGTCAGCTCCAGCTGCAGGCAGGCCTGGAGACCCTTTGGTTTTGGTTACAATACATTATATACTTTTCTTTGCTGAGCATCTTAACACAGTAGAACCAATCTATACCTTAACTTTTATCTGTAGCCTATCACAACTACTATAATTACCATATTAATGTTAGTATTCTCCAATCACTAAAAGTTAGTACATTACAGTTTAAGCTAGAAGTTGTTTTTCAGTTTCCTTGCAGTGGAAAATTCTGAGACCTTTTTTCTACTTACTACATTTGCTGACTTATTTGCCTGTGCTATCTTTCTGCTTGGTAAAAACATCATCTTGTTTGAGGTGGGTTTATCCTTCGTTCTAAGTCATAAAAACTCCTTCTAACTAACATACCCTTTGCCTCCTTGGTTATCCATTAAGAATGGCTCAGCAATTCCTTTATTTTATATCAAACTTTGCTTCCATCTCTATTCCTTCTTCAGAATCTACATTTGAAAATCTTTCTGCTAAGCATACATATCCGTGAGACTTTCTTGTCATACTTTCATCCTTCCCAACAGATGTAAAAAAAATGATTTCTCTCTCCTTCTTGAATAAACACTAAGAGGATGCACTGCTCAGGGAAACGAGTTGTTTCATCCAAGAACACAGCAGAAAATGCTCCTCTTGTGTCAAGTGCGTAGCCTGGCTTTTCAGCCATCGGGCTTCCCACATAAACACAGGGGTGACTCAAGTGTTAAACAGAGCGACTCAAACACACCAATTGCAGCCCGAAGCGCTGTGATTCAGCAGGAGAGCAGCCACCCCGCAGCGCCTGCGGCGGGGGGAATTAGCTCAAATGGTAGAGCGCTCGCTTAGCATGCGAGAGGTAGCGGGATCGATGCCCGCATTCTCCAGTGTTTTGATCGGCCGTGGTGCCACGGTGAAAAACAGATTCACTTCCGTGAACTGTGACACTGGGTTTGCGTTAGAAAATCCACAGCAGGTAATACAGACCATCACACACGGCAAATAAAAGGGGAGAAAAAATGTTATTTATCAAGATTATACCCTCTGAAAAACTACTTCTTCACGACCCCAGCTAAACTAATGCTGTTACTCTGTAATACACGAAAAAAAGCCACTTCCGTTCCCTGCCACTGCACTGAATGTGAGCATTTATTATGATCTTTTAACGAGATGAAAAGTTACTGAAATTGTCTCTGAGAAAGATGAAGTTTGTCGTTGTCCATATAAATCATCACATCACCACAGAATTAGCGTCTCTCCAGCTACCTTGCACCCGCTGTAGGATGGGCAGGGCACGCTTATTCTAACGTGAGTTTCAAGTGATACTCGGTCTCTCACAGTATCATTTAATGTCTTCCTCTAGCTATGAGAAAAAAATAATTTGCACTTAAAAAAAAAAAAGCTCAGTTTTGATCAACCTTAAAAACTTACATACTTCATACTACGCACACGCGTTTCAAAACGGATTAATTTTAATCCTTACAAAACGGGAAAAAAAAGGAAAACGCATCTGAATTTAAAAGAGCGGCGCAGCAAATGGAGAATGCGGGCATCGATCCCGCTACCTCTCGCATGCTAAGCGAGCGCTCTACCATTTGAGCTAATTCCCCCCGCGGGCAGCCCGCCCTCTTCACTGACCATTGGTGCCTTCCCTTCCCTCACTGGCGGAATCACCGCACAGCGCGCCGGAATGTGATCCGCTGTCTCCAATAAAAACAGAACTTCCTCCCGCAAATCACAGTAGCTGGGCAGTCCGAGCCCTTCTAAGCCCCTCCCGAAGTCACGACCAGGCAATAACAGCGCCCAGCCTTCCAGAGAAGGGCAGAAACAATTAGGTCTTCCTGCAGGTGCACCGCTTCCGACAGCCGTAGTGGGAATTTTGCATAATAAGATATCTGGACTCCGAGGCAACAGCAAGCGCTTTGTTCAGCGGAGCTGCATCTGGATAACATCCATGCTGTGCTTCCAGGCGATTGCAGACTTATGTTCACACCAATTATTACCGCTTAAGAGAAATCTGGATATATTTAAATACTGTACTTTTCTAGAACAGATTTTTCTTATTTGTAATCCCTCGGTGGAAGACAATCAGCTAAATGACTTTACCCTTCTCCACATTTCACAATATAAAAGATATATGACTGAATAGGTGGAGTTCTTCCAGTTCTTTCTCTTGTGGCAATAGAGTCTGGGTTCTTGTAACAAAAAGAAGGTAAAAAAAAGGCATCCAGGCAAATAGAACGCTGGGAAACAAAGTAATAGTTTACATTATTTACTTACATCTCTCAGGAATTTTTAAATCGTGATTCTATCACTAGATAGACAAGCACACACACAGACAAATACATATAAAAATCAAGAATATACAATTAAAATGCAAAAAAATTATAATTTTTTACTACAATGAAACACCAGTGAAAATTCTGTTCAGTGGTTTGGTTTCACAAAAAAAGCAAAAAGCAAGAGAGAGTTGGGAACTTTTATTACACTTACAATATTAAATAATCTGCTTTTCTGGGAAAAAGGAGTATCTAAAATGAAATGTATTAGATAACTACACAAACAGCTCTTGATTTCCCCTGGATGCTTTAAGACACATGAATTACACTGACATTTAAAGATTTTTCAAATCTCTCCACTTCAATGATTTAGTGATTTCAGAAAGCAACAAAATTTCAGTCTCCAAATGTCCCGTGCAGATTCTTCCATTAACAAAAATTCCAGTGTCTTGCCACCTACTCCCTCACTCTGATTGAAACAACTGGCTTTGCCAAAAAAATGTTCCTCCCTCTCCTATTTAAAACTAATCAATGTGGAAAGAAGCATCTGAAACTAATCTGCAGGAGGTAATTAAGTTCTTACCGCTGGAATTATGCTGCAGATACCACTGACATTTAAGCAACTGGCTGACTGAAAGCCCCACAGGTCGGTGTGTCTGGCAAAGTAAGGAAGGAAGTTTGCTGCTCCTTCTATTCTGGGATGTTTCACATTTTTCTTAGTATTCCTTCTGAACAAAAACCGTTTAAGTCTCAAGAACACCTATGCTATAAAATAAACAAACAAATGAGCAAACAGAACCCTTCTAGTTGTGTCTGTATCAGGTTTGTAAGAACACAGCCCAGGCAGGACCAGGGTTTCATCATGCCAGACTTTGAATGGTAAAGCACATCTACTTGGTTTAATTAAGGGAATCCCCAAGCAGACTTACAAATGCACAAAAACTGAAACTTTTAATTTGTGACTAGGCCCTGATAGTCTTAAGGCTTTAACACAGCATGTAGGGTAAAATTTACTTAAAATTGAGCAAAACTCAGAACGAATTATAAATAAAGTAGTGACAAAATTAGTAAGGACAGTTATAGAATGTTCAGTTCATTCTGTTAAACAGCCTAACCTTCAAGGTGATAGACATAGCATTAAAACAAAACAATTACGTCTCCAGTTCTGTATCCGGTATTCATCCCATATTTAAAGCATTGAAGGAAAAGCTGTATTTAAAGCATTGAACAAAATGTGTTTTGGACCTCAGAGATAATTTTACCGAAAGGCAGTATCAAAACATGGAATTGGACAGCAAAATTCAAACCACCCTTTGGAGGGAAAAAACCCACACACAAAAACGTCAAACCCCAACAGAGAGCACCACACCAAACACACTGTAAGTCACATAAAAAGCCACACAGGAGACATGCCATGAGTCAGAAGAAACCTTCCAGAATCCCTATTTCTGTTTTTAATGGCCACAATGAGAATAAAACTTGATTTGTTGATGAAGATGTTATTGCTTGTTCATAAAATTTTGCCTCCATTTTACCATCATTCATCGATTCATACCCAAAGTGCAAGAAATAAACATGCTAAAGAAATCCCAAAACATAAGACACAAAAAGAAAAAAAAATAAACTCAAAACATAATAAACTCTAGAAAGATTTGCTACTTTTAATAATATTTGCCACTAAAGTCAGTATTATCCATTTGGGAGTATGAGTAATGTACCAGTAACAAAATTCTGTCATATTGGTCAAAGAATGAGCTTTGCCAGGCATCCTGAGTAACTTAAATTACCATTAGGAACCACAACAGAAACTTGCCAAGGCCAAAATAATTCATATTAAATATACTGCTTTTGTAAGAAGTATGACACCATAATGTTCTTTGTATATATTTATCAGATTACCATTTAGGTTAACAGTGTGCTCTCTGTGCACTAGTAAGTAGGCAGTGATCTGGGAGGCCAACTCTGAGCAAGATCATTTTATGCTACTCTCTGTCATTTCTGTGGGGACCACACAAAAACTACCCTCATTATTTCAACCTGTAAAACCTAAAACTTTATCGGAGAGTTGAAATACCAAGAAAACATACAAGATACTATTCTCTTTTTCTAAAAGGATCCATGGATTTTAAATTTCCATCTAGATTATCATACAGATTCCAGATTGGCAAAGATTTCATTCTGTTTTCAGATGGAGAAACAGAAAGTCATACATTAACATGATCAAGCATTTAGGGTTTTTTTCCTAGGAAAATGGCTAGACTCGCATCACAACTTACTCCCAATTTTTTAGAAGACCTGGTATCCCTACTAACTTAATGAATGTTTAAAAAAAGTTTCAACATCACAGAGCTCATGTACGATGCCCTCCTTGAAATAAACAGGATGACAATATAGAAAAACTAAATTTACACACAAAACAAACTGTTTAATAGTTAACAGTAATAAACAAGGTTGTTACAAAAGTAGTGAAATTGACTGTGCCTAAATCCCTCTGGATCTGCAACCTCTGTCTTCTAAATCACCACTGTAAGAATCTAAATTTTCTCTACATTCCCTACAATTCCACATAGCAGAGAATGTGTGCTAGTTACGCCTAGGCCAGCTGGCTAATCAGCCATCACTAAACAACACATACAAGATTTTCCTCATATTCATTTAATGTCTTTTCCAAGCCGTGGACTTCCACACAATAGTAGACAGCATCTTTTGGATTTCTATCCATCTTTCACGTTTCGTGCCAAAATTAACAGGGGTGAGAATGAAGCTTTTTCATAGCTTAGAAGACTTAAGAAGATTCAGATCCCTATATCCTGTGGTTTTTACTAAGGAACAGAACTACGTACTCACTAAATGAGATTTTATCTAGACTAATAGAGCAGTTTAAAGAACAATATCCTCATCCAAGTAAATAAACCAAACATTTATAAAAAGCCCCAAGGAACTGGTTACATGGAATGGACTGAAAAATGTATTTGGCTGCAATGTTCCAAGATTAGAGGGTTAAGATGCACAGAACTCACTGAAGTTTACTGTTTATTTAGCATCTCATTACTTAGGTCCATATGAAAATCTGAGAGCTTTTCTTTTTTAATTGTATACACCATCATGATATACAATAATTTTAAACTAGAACAGGGAAACCAAATTTATCATTAGAGGAGCTGCATTCACTGATGAAGCTACCTGCTGGCAATGTATCCAAAACACACAACCATGCTGAATTAAGACCACAAAAACGTTTAGGATAGCACCCACTTCACCAAGTTCTTCAACCCAATTTAGCCTCTGATTTGAGTCTTCCAATTCTCTCCTGAGCTCAATGTTACACATTAAGTGAACTCCGAAAGAGCAGTCTCAGAAATAAAGAAAACAACAGCTATCAAAATTTACTAATGCAACGTAGGATTAGTGTGGCTGCAGATGTTTAAAACAATTGAAGGAGGGCTGGAACCTGAGTCATGGCAGAGCAGCGCAGGAATTGGAAGCACCCCATAGGAACCCACAAAACCACCCGCTCTGCTGAGGAGCCGCACTGCCCACTGCACTTAACCTCCTCCTTCAAACAAGCACCCCCGTGACTCCAGAACTACATTTTGTGAGAGCCACTAAGACAACCACCTGGACTAGAAAGCCCCTGGGTAAAAGGCTGTGCACAAACCTCCTCCGCCTGCTTTGTCTTTCGACGGTGTCAGCCCGGACTCGCTCCAGGTGGCAAAGGAGACACAGCTCTCCTGCCCTCATATTCCCACCTTCCCGGCCTCTCCGGACCTGCACTGCGCTCCGCCCTTCCCCGGCACCAAGCGTGCCCTGCCCTGTGCTAGAACCTTCTGCGGAGGCGTGTGTTCCCACCCACCCCAACGGCAACTCTCGCCTGCGGGGCAGCTGCTGCCCTCTTCTTATTCCTGCGTAGATGGAGCGGTGAACAGGGGGTGCTGGGAGGTTTGTCATCGTGTGAACAGGGAAATGCTGCAGCTGTGTCTCCTGCCGATGCATGAGGCAGCTGTTGGGATGGCAGGTAATTCTTCTAAAGGAAAGCCACCAACCTGCCTGTTGGTCAGCTCTTCTGCTCCCCCCTAAGCTGCCTTCTGTATCATCAGGGGAAAAAGGTAATGCTGGAAAGAGCAGATTTTTATCCTAGTTTTCACAAATGCTATGGCTGTAAGTAGCAGGAATATCAGCTGAGTGTGTATGCCTTTAAATGGACCTAAATATTTCTTTCATAGCAGAAATTCATAATTAGGTTTATGCTCATGCATTGTCCTAGGCATTTTCCTTTGAGGGTGGAGGTTGGAAAACAATTTTTTAAAATATACATCAATTTGCATTTAAGGAGGACAGAGTTTTAATTTTCCAACTGCATTCCTGATAGTTTCTAATGCTTCAGAGCATGACTTCTGAATAATTTGGATATGCAATACATCTTTCTCTGTCACTTCCTTTTTTTCTTAAGGAGGTTATAGAACATAAGGGTTTTTCACAACTGTAAAAGCTATTCCTGTCTTGCAGCTTCTGCACCTTTGACACCAAACATCAGGTTAACTGTTAGCAAGAAAAGGCAGTTTTATCAGTAAAGGGTAAAACCCACCTTTGGTTTATCCAGCCAGCAGGCCTGGTGAAACTGTGTAGGCTAAGGTGCTCCAGCTTACACCCTTCTTCCTCTGTTCCTTGGAGTCTCTGAAGTTTTGGCAAAAACATATCTCCTGTGCGTTTGTAACCTTGCTATTTTTGTGTATTGCTAGATATTTTTTCCTGAAAAAAGTAAAAGAAGGAAAAAACCAGGAATTCATTGATTTCTTTCAGCAAGAGCTATTTTTATGTAGCTCTCAAGTTCTTCTTTTGCTAAATGTTGTTAGTAAAATTACAGCTACTTCAACACTTACCAAATAAATAAAACCTTATGAAAAAATGTTAATGGTGTTGAACAACTTGAAGCAAGATAAATGCAGACTCTTGAGTTGCTTACCAATGCTTTAGGATCGTAACAGCATTTGAATTGTTAGCAGCCATCTCTAAACAACCGCCTGTGAAGAATACCTTATTTTCTCTGAAGAGAAAGACAAAAAAATTTTTTTTAAATCCAAAGACTTGACCAGGAAGTTACTCAGGAATGCCTGGTCTAAATATGTTCTTTGTCATCATTGCTAGATGAGTGTTGGTTAGCTAATTCACTCTAAATTCCTAGAGATGATCAAGTAAGCAGGTGCTTTTAGGCCCAGATGAGCATCCAAGGTGGTTCATGCTGCATAAATAAGATCATGTGAAAAAACAGTTCCTTACTTCAGTTGGATTTTGTATCACCGTTTTCCACCTAGTGTTTTCAACAGAAAACCTGCTGAAGTGCCTGTGCATGTTCTAGCAGCTGCCATAGAAAACTGAATTATTTAAATGGCAAAGATCTCTCCTTACTGCACAAGTGCTACATCATTTTCACACTGTTTTTAATCTTTTTAACATTCTACAAATACTGAAAAACTATACACAATCAATCATCCTCTCCTCCCCTTCAAAAATCTTGACTTTCACTCTGACAGGACAAGCTTTAGTACTTAGAAAAAACCAAAGCAAAAGCCACCAACCAGCAAACCAAAAAGAATCAGGTATAGCTTAAACATACAGCTGGCCATAAATCCAGAGCACCTTTATGCCTGATTACTACTCTCACTTGTACCATTAGTGCTCCTAGAACTGACAGCTGTATTTTTTTTCTGCATACCATTATTCTTTCTTCCCTTTCCTATTTTCTTGTGCTTGGCACTGTCAAAAAATTGTAGCAAATCAATGCTGATGCTTGTCAAACACCAAGTGAATACTGCCACATAAAGTAAAGACAGTGGGTTAGTTTCAGTTATTCCTAGTTTATGTTGCCTCCTGCCAAAGAATCCAGCTCCAGGAACAACTGGATGTGCATGTACGGTACCTCCAAGCCATCCATCACGTGTCAGGGCTAAGGTACATAAAATGATTCAGCATCACCAGAAGCCAGTAAATGATGTAAAAACAAGCCAGGCTGGTTAGAAACCCATCAAGTGGTGATCTTACCTTTACTCACGCTGTGATTTGATTTCTTCTTGGCCTGGCTTAAACTTGATGGATGAGTAACTTCTCTCATTCTGCTGTGGAGTGAGAAATGCGGCCTGGCTTAGCAAGGAGCCATTATCTGGTTTAGAGCTGACATAGTGCTGGAACAATCTCCTCTGTAAATGAAGACGTTCAGGCAGCAGTCAGAAAGTCACTGGGTGGCAGATTACGGGCTATGTAATTCCTCTGTGCAAGAGCTGAGACAGCCTATGGGGAAGAGCAGAAGTGAACACTGCATGACAAATGAGGTGGAGTTTGTTAACTCTTCTCACCTTACAGAGAACCAGAGCCAAACCCAGCTGTCTTGCTTGGTATATCACTTTATGTGAAATACCTGGGAGGCCTATGTGGTTAAAATAAGTAGGAGAAAGATGTAAAGTGCAACTCAGCCACTTTGGTTTGGTTCAGCTCAAAAAACTTGGGTTGATCAATTACATGTACGTGGAAGTTTTTAGAGGTGTCTTCACATTACTGTTGTATCAGAAACAGTGTGGCCAGCAGGATCAGGGCAGTGATTTGTCACCCTGTTCTCAGCACTGGTGAGGCCTCAACTCGAGTACCATGTTCAGTTCTGGGTCCCTCACTTCAAGAAGGATATTGAGGTGCTGGGGTGTGTCCAGAGAAGGACAGCAGAGCGGGGGAAGGGTCTGGAGCACGTGTCCTATTGAGGAGCAGCTGAGGGAGCTGCTGTTGTTTAAGCTTGGAAAAGAGGAGGCTCAGGAGAGACCTTATCACTCTCCACAACCGCCTGAAAGGAAGCTGTAGCCAGATGAGGGTTAGCCTCTTCTCCCACTTGGCTAGGGACAGGACAAGAGGACATAGTTGTAAGGTGCACCAGGGGAGGTTTAGTTTGGACATCAGAAGGAATTTCTTCACAGGAAGGGTGATTATATATTGGAATGGTCTGCCCGGGGGAGTGGTCGAGTCACTGCCCCCGGGGGTGTTTGAGGAAAGACTGGACGTGGCACTCAGTGCTGTGGTCTGGTTGACGTGGTGGTGTTCAGGCATAAGTTAAACTCGATGATCTCTGAGGTCTTTTCCAACATAATCGATCCTGTGATTCTGTGAAGCAGAAGCGAGGAGGCTGAGGGAAGGAAGGGATGGAACACAACGGAGCAGGTGGCGGGGGACTTTGGAACGCCAAGGGAAAGGGTTTGTGGAAGGAGAGAAAGCTGTCCCGAGGAAGCAGGGAAGCAAACGCGAGGAGCCGCGGCCCAGAGGCGGGTCCGTGAGGAGGCGCTGCTGTAAGGGCCATGACGTGAGCTCTGGGGACGAGCGCGGAGCGGCCCCTGCAGCCGGGGCACCGCGGCTCCGGGGCCGGGCCCCGCCGGGTTTGGGTGAAGTTTGGGGGAAGCCGAGCTCCGGGGGGCTGTGGGTGCAGTTTTTAGGGGTGGGGAGCTGTGAGGACCGGGCCCCAGGGGCTGTGGGTGCAATCTGAGGGGGCCGTACCTCATGTTCCCTGCCTACGATAGAAGCTTCATGCTGCGTGTCATCACATCACGTGAGCACGGATACGTTCATTTTTCAAGAAGTCAGTGTTTTAGGGCTTTTAAAAGTAATGTATTAATTCTAGGGAAGTGTATTTAGTGAGGTAATAAATAAGAAACATACAGATCTGTTTTATTTTCACTTGACTTTCTCACCTCGGAGAAGCCAGACACCTTCCAAAAACATGTATGTGCGCATAGATACGTATTTATATGACAGGATGTATGTGTGCTTATATACAAGCACACATACATATGTGTAAGTTTTGACTATAAAACTCAAGCATATAACGTTTTTTGCCTTCATTAAATGTTTCCTGAACCAGTCTTTACATGGGCATGCCAATGAAAATTGGAAAGAACATGGCTTTCCTTGTTGAATTTGCAACAGTTGTCCAATAAAAGTAGGGCTTAGTAGGGCTTTTTTCTCTTCTCTTTTCCAAAAGCACACATTTGGCTTCTTTTAAGTAACTCGATTTTTTGGAGAGCTTCTTGTCTGAAACCAGCTAAATAACAAAGACCTGTTATGAAAGGATGAATAAGATTATTCTGGTAGTGTACATACTGAAAGATGTGTCCCATGATTGCAGCTGTGAGCTGCAGTCAGCTGTTGGTGAGTGGAAAGAATGACTCAGCAAAAAACAACGAATTTAAAACCTAACGTAGTTGTGTTGTGGTTTTTTGTAAGTTTAGAGTGTGTATCTGCAAGTTTTAAAGTATTTTTCTTCCAGGTGGGGAATTAGCTCAAATGGTAGAGCGCTCGCTTAGCATGCGAGAGGTAGCGGGATCGATGCCCGCATTCTCCAGTGTTTTCAGCTTTAATGTCATTATCAACCACACAGCAGCATTTAAAATTATTTTCCTATTTAGGCTTAATTTTTCTTGTATAATGGTGAAAAGAAACCTGAAAGAACTTTACATTTTTTTTAAAAAGCATATTTATTTAGATATTTCATTTTTCATTTTTTCATTTCAAAATCAGATGTTTGTTGCTTTGCATAGAGGGAGTAAAAAATACCACCTTTGCATGAAATAACAAAATTTACTGACATCTTCATACAATAATAAATGACATGTAAAATTTATTGAGAACAGGAAATGAGGAATATTTTCATTGGTCCTTAAGTATTTGGTTAATGATTTTATTAATTAGTTAACTTTACATTTGATATTATAGTTTAGTGTGTAGTGAACAAAATTTTTTACTCATGCTTTGAGTAAGACTCATTGTTTCTGCTCTATTTTGGTTGTATAGGCTGTTTCTTAGAAAGAGTGGACTGGAACATTCTATAGCTCTTTTGCACCTGGAGGCAAGGTTGTGCCTTTTGCTTGGGAATTTTCACATCTCAGAAATACCATGAAAATTTTCTCTGTAAATCTGTGCTTGTATATTTTAAGTCTTCTGTTTGTGTTTTTCTTGGCTTTTTTTTTTTTNCCTCCTTTTTTTTTTTTTTTTTTTTTTTTTTTTAATTATGATTTTATTTTCTTACTTGCTCATTCAGATATTTAACTGCTTGTACTTCCAGTTTGAGACAACATGAGGAAACAAGCAGAATGTGCTTCTTGACGTACAGTGAATTTGTGCAATCAGGATCTTGGGAATGCACATATTAAAACAAACAGAAATTAAACAAAAGTTATTAATTAGGTTAAGGGAGGAGGAGAAACTCTGCTGCATGGATGTACAAGTAGCACCTGTGAAGAAAGTAAGGGAGCTTGGAGATCTTCCTGTGACCATGACAAAAAAAGAAATTAACTTCTAGCTGGGATGCGATAAAATTTGCATTTGCTTATTTCTCTTTTATTCTCCAAGTACTGGAGAGAAAAGAGGAATTATGACTGTAGGACTGCTTGATGCCTCTTAAAATGAAGTCTAATGGAGAGAAGAGTATTATGATCTTGTCATGAGTCCCTTTTGGACTCAGGTAATGATTTAAATGTCTGTCTGCTTGGAATGAGACTCTTCGGTAGTCTTCCGTGTGATTATTATTGCTTCTGTGTTTTCTGTGTTTCTGTTACTGCATAATATCTGTCACTTTCTGTGCTTTTAAAGGGAATGAGTTATATTGCTCTTCTTGGCTGATCAAATGCAAGTTGTGCACTGATGGAATGAGGGAATTTGGTTGGGCTCTGTTCAGGTGCAGTCTGCAATCACTCGAAAAGCTGAATGCTCTCAGGACTAATGACTTTTCGTTACATTTATGCCCTACATAAATGTAGCTTCCTACATTGGGACACTTCTGTCTGTTAGGGCTTGTAAACACTGGAAAAGTTTACTTCTGGTTCTTTTGGTGTAAATGTGAATAGAAGTAAGAGGTTTTTTCTCATCCCATGTGGTGTTTTATGTCCTTATTTTTTAGGTAAAACTATCCTGAGAAGAATTTTCTGGATTGAGAGACACAAGGGGCCTGGCTCTCAACTACTACCTGTGGAAAAAATTGTTAATAGGTAAGTAGTTCCCAGAGTTCTGTGTCAAAGGAGTGACCACTCCGGGACTGACTGTGCTTTCTGAGTCAGAAATTGCATAGAGACATTCTATGTAAACAGCTATGAGGGAATTCAGTTTTATTTGATTTTTATTACTCTTATTGCTATTACCACTCATACTTTACACTACAGTCCTCTGTAATGTCATGCTTAAATCAGTTATAAAAGTTAGTTATTCATGCTGAATAAAAATTTGTTTGTACTAAACTTGCTGGAAGATACTGCTGTGTCTTTGTTTGTTGTAGTCTGCAAATAGGAAATAATCCAAATATTACTTAGAAAATTTTTTCAGGCTGAGATGAAGCTTGGTGACCATCATATGGCAGCTCTGGAGACAGTGTTATAAAACTCGAGGGCCATCTGTAGAATCTGCACTCAAAAATCTCAACTATGTGAAATGCTTCTTTTAAGTAAAATTATTTCACAACATGACCGTAGAACATTTGTTTTCTGAGCTGAGCACACTGCAGTTCTGGTTTTTCTCTTGATGGATACTGTGTGATATTTGACAATAAAGTTTATGGAAGTTTTTTTTCTGAAATGACTGCCATTACCTTATTTTGACCAAGTTGTAAGCAGAAGTTGTATTTCAAACTCTTTTTGAAGAGAGTGAGAGGTGACTTCACTACCATGTGTAAGCACTTAGAATCCTAGAAGCACAGAATGGTTTGCTTTGGACAGGACCTTAAAGATCATCTTGTTCCAACCCTTCTGCCATGAGCAGGGACACATTCCTCTAAAGGAGGTTGCTCTGAGCACCATCCAGCCTAGCCTTGAACGCTGCCACAGCTTCTCTGGGCGGCCTGTTCCACTGCCTAACCACCCTCACAGTAAAGAACTACTTATTAATTTCTAACCTAAACCTACCATGTCTCAGTTTAAGGCTTGTCCTATCACTGCATGCCCTTGTAGAAAGTTACTCTCCAGCTTTCTTTCTAGGCCCTCTTTAGGTACTGGGAATCTGCTTTTGCTGAAGCTGCTTTTCCTCAGGCTGAACAATCCCAACTTTCTCAGCCTGTTTAAAGGGAAAGGAAGTTACACCTTTAAAATGTGTTTAGCTTCCAGCTGTCAGGTATTTTTCCTCTCAAATTCAATATTGAAAAAAGTTACATATTTTCCCAGGAAACTTTGCCCAATATAAGAAGAGTGTAATAAAATAGCTTTTAGAGTCATTCAGCAGAGGTTTCCTCACCTAGGCCAGCAACCTTATGCCTTTTTTCCATTTTGGGCTGTGTTATTTCCTGTGGTTGTCATTGGTATTGCAGTAGTTTTTGCAGCTAAGCATGAGCCTTGACATCTAGTGGATGGGTCTGGACACAGATGGACTGTGGAATCTGCTGTGTGCTTTCAGAGACTCATGGAATACAAGTGGGCTTTGGTTTGGTGAGCCTGTGGCTGTATTTCTGTTGTGTCTCAAGACATGCAGGCGTGCTGTTCATTGTTAGCACAGGATCACCTAAAAAAGAAGCATTAATCCTTAAAAAAAATGCACAGGCATTGGGTGGCTGTTGTGCTTCTTTCTGACCCTGGAGCTGAGCAGGTTTTATCTTAATGCAAGTAGGAGCACAGCCTGGTTACATTCTGGATGGACCACAGTGGACAAGGCTTGTGTAGTGGTCTCTAATGGCACTCTGGCGTTATGTTATTAGACTAATGGCACTAACAGCTCTCTGGCACCTGCTCTTGATTCCAGAAAATAGGAGAAGGACAACTCTTTCTTTTTTTTTCTGTTCATGGCAACAATATTTTCTACAGCAATGTTATAATAAGGGAGAAATTTTCAAAATATTCTGACTTTTTTTTTCAGTATTGTTACTACTTCCATAAAAATACAGAAATAGGCTACACAAGAGAATCCCTTCAATCAGCTTGTTTTGACAACAGAAAGCTCCACAGATCATTGTAATGCAGCTTAAGGAATAGTTTCACTATACTGGAAAAGCTTGCTTCTAATTCTTTTGGTTCAAACATTGAAACTACTGCTTATTTATTTTAAAAAATCTGGTCAAAACTAGTAACTTGATAAAATAAAATAGAAATCAGTGGAAGAACTAAAAACTATTATAGAGTTATCATTTTTATGTATGCAGAGATAGCAAAAACAGTATTGAGCTAAAATGAAAAAAGGATAAATGAAGGGAGGCAGAGCATTTTATGTGTGAGGGTGGGCATGGTGCTGGGCAGGGCCATGAGTTGGGCCCTTCCAACTCAACATATTCTGTCATTTGAGTCCTCGCTGGTGAAGAGGTTTCAGGTTAACTGGAAGAAAAACATCTTGCATCGTTGCTCTTACCAGAAGAATCAGTGAAAGTTTAACTCTCTCTTTATAAGCTGTAAAGGAAAAAACGGGGCGTTATTTATAAAGTAGGATGTCAAGAACAGCATGTGGGTGTTGTCGCAGGTTAGCGAGGTGTGTGTGTGTGTGAGACAGTCTTTTTTGTTAGAGACTGCTGCTAGCAGCCGCCCCATGCTCAGGCTGCAAGTCCCCCTGGGAATCCCTCATTGCAGTGACCCTGGCACAGGTTTTGGGATGTGTCCCCTTTTCAGGTGTGTTTGCCTGCAGGTTGCTTTGGTGTGTGTTTTCCTCATGTCCACACAAATGCCGAGAGGGCCCTTTTGGATTCTTCCTGAGCCTGCTGCCCTTCACTAGCACCCTGCAAAGGGCCTATGAGTCCCAGCACGGTGCAGGTTGTGGTTCCTGGGTAGGATGTGCAAGATGCTACTGCCGCAGCTGCCTTCAGGCGAGCTCAGCATTGGCTCCTGAGGAAGGGCCTGGAACTTGTGTTTTGTAATTGACCTCTGCAGGTGCAGAAACATTTGCCATCATGGGGAGACATTTGTGGAATCAATTTTCCACCAGTTCTTATGCTACTGAATGTCAAGTATTTCAGCCTTTGAAACTGTCACATCATTCTGAGTAGCTAACTCTAATTGTCACCTCTTTGTTGTATTTCTTCTGGCATTTCTGTGGCTTTTAAATTTTTATCTGTGTTCTTTCCTTTTCTGCCTTTGGTACTTAAATTTTTTTTTGGTGTGTTTGTTTGTTTTGGTTTGTTTTGTTTAGCTCCAAAGACCCCTCTGCATCTAAGTGCCTTGTTTGAAGCCCAGCTGAAAAATCAAAAAATTTAAGTTGAAGCTTTACCGCTGTGCGCTGAGTTCCTCATTACTGGAGATAAGGGTCTGAGCGGGGGTGGCAGGGTAGGGACGCAGCCACGGGAATTTGCTTCCCAGGTGTAAGAGCCCGCATGGGAACAGACGTGGCGGTGACTGGAGTGTGTGAGCCGTATGGACAGGGGCTGGCAGAGGGACAGAGAGAGAGGCGAGCACGCCCGGGAAGCTCGCTGCCGAGGGCTGCCGAGGGCGCAGACCCAGGCCGGCTCCCCCGGCCCAGCCCGGCCCCGCCCCGC
The DNA here is from genome assembly GCA_013400775.1 of Chaetops frenatus. NCBI lineage: Eukaryota > Metazoa > Chordata > Aves > Passeriformes > Picathartidae > Chaetops > Chaetops frenatus. Next base: position 16,721 of record VZTR01021034.1, on the reverse strand, counting down.
GCACGCCCGCACTCCAGGGATGCGCCTCGTCCTTCCTGGCGGGAAGTGACGGAGCCGCTCCAAGGGGAAGTGACGCGCGTGGCGTGCGGGCCCGGACCGGTGTGGGGGGGGCTCGGACAAGATGGCCGGATCCACAGGTCTGTGAGGGGGGGCTGGCTGGGCCCGGGAGAGCGGGAGAGCGGCGCGCTGGGCTCGTGCTGGGGAGGCGCCCCCGCCAGGGCCCGGGGCGGGTCTCCTTTCTCCGGGGTGGGGAGGCCGAGATGCCTCCGGCGGGAGAGACCGGAGTGGGGAGGAATTGTCTTCTGACAGGGGGAAAGGGAAGCTGCAGGGGCGCCGGGACAGGTTATCACAGAATCCCAGGTTCAATTAGGTTGGAAGAGACCTTTGAGATCATCGAGTCCTACCTATGACCGAACACCACCTTGTCAACTAGACCTCGGCACTGGGTGCCACGTCCAGTCTTTCCTGAAGCACCTCCAGGGACGGTGACTCCACCGCCTCCCTGGGCAGCCCCTTCCAGTGTCTAATGCGAAGAAATTCCTCCTGATTCACTTATGCCCCGGGCCCGATCCTTTCCGTCCGTGGGGCAGCGACATCCTTGCGAGAGCCCGGGCTGGGGGTGCGTGATGGGAGACAGGGCTCCGAGTGCCGGGGGAGGGAAGACTTGACCTGCCGAGAGACAGGAGTGCATGGATAGATGCTGGTGTACGGAGGGAAGGGAGGAGATGTCGTTAGCCTGGTAAAAATGATGCAGGAAAGAAAGATTTGCACTGAAGATTTGTCCCAGTGTACCACTGAGTGAATATAGAAGCCGTGGTATAGTGGTATCTAAAATAAAGAATTATCTCTGTCCCTTCTTTATTTGGGAGAGAAGGGCTTAGGCCTGTGCTGTGTTTTGGGACAAAGGTACTTCGCTTTGGTGGTGACTGTAGTATAGTGGGAAGGAGGAGTGGAGCTCTCTCCCCGATGGCATCCATTGGAGCCAAAGGGTCTCTCTCATAGGCAGATGTAAGGGCAAAGAGCTGCCAGTCATCCCGGGAAGCCCATCTCCGTAACCAGCACACCATGTGTGAGACGTTGGTGTGGCAGAACGTTGTGGAAAGTGGTGGCAAAGAAAGGAACATGAATATTGCTTCGAGTGCTACATGCAGAAGCACAGTTAAACTGTCTCAGTTTCATTTCATGAGAGTCTTGACATACAGAAAGGCTTTTTCCCCATTGCTAAAATATGAAGTCTTCAGGGGCTTGTTTCCTCTTCTCTCACCCCTGAGACTTTATAATTAGGATTGACTTTATTATAACTTTATAATCAGGATAAGGGAATGAATTTACTTCAGTCACCAGTCTAGGGTGAATGTTGACCACTAAATTATTTCTGCTGCCAATCCACTGGATCATTGGGGGATTGGGACTATAACAAAACAGAAGAAACATCTGTATGTTTAAACTGGTCATGGTACCTTGCTGTTGATTCTGTGAACTGTGAACTTGGGCAGGTTTTAGTTCGTTTTTTTTTTTTTTTAGAGGAATGAGAGTCATCTCCAGTTGGTAATAAATTTGGGGATGTGAGATATCCAGAGTGGAATTTGTTAAAGTTGCAAAAAACTGGGCTGTGGAGTAGCTTTTGCAACTATGTGGAAGAGCAGTCCAAAAAGATAGCTATTTATGATGATAGACTGAGCTACAATGGAGAAGTTTAGAGAAACCCAAGTATTTGCTTATCTGGGAATTACTGCATTTTATTTTGTTAGGGTTCTTTTTTACTTTTTTTCCTGTTGTCTAAATTTAAAAGGGTTTTATTATGGAGCAACACTGAAAGATTTCAGCTTATGTCTAGGCTCTCACTGGAGATTTCCTGTAATACACTAGGAAGCAAAGTTGGTTTAGGCCGTGTATTGAGAACTGGCATTTGGCATCAGAGTCTGTTCAGTCTGGCTAGTGTAGAACATCAGTTACTAAAAATCTGTGTAGTGAGAAAAGCTATTTTCTTCCTACTTAAACCCTATAAGAATAAATATTTTTTTGACTGAACTTTGATGGTATTACTGCTGTAAGTGTTCTTTGCAGAGTTATTTTAAAATCTCTTATAATACAGCTACTCAGGGGGGTTGTTCTTGACTCAGACATATAGCCACAGTTAAAGTTCATAAAAAGAAGGAGGTGTAGGAAACTCTTAATACGTGTGACTGCTCCAAACAATGTAAAGGGCCAGTATTGCATGTACACCTTGTTGAAGAAATTAAATTAAATTAATTTGTTGTAGTAAAATGCAGCAAGCAGACTGAATCCTCAACAAAACTGCTGGGAAAATTAATCAGGGCTTCTAAAACAACGTATTCTTGTGTAGAAAATACTGTGACTCTTATTGGTATACACATGGTGTGGGGGGTGAGGGGTGTTTATTTTGTTCTTGTCACATAGTATGCAAAAATTCAGACTTCACCCAGAGCTGCTCTTGCCAGGAAGCTGTGTTATAATCATTTGTGGGGGAGGGAAGGGAATGATTTGCTATAGACTTAACTTTGTTACGGACTTAATATTTAAATCTGCCTAGCTCCATGACTTTAAACTGCTCTTCCTATGAAGTTCAACTTCATCATTATTTCAGGGAAAAAAAAAATAATGTTTTGATTGCATGAAGTCCAGTAATGAAATTCTGGCCCCAAAGAAGTCAACAGCAAAACTTTTACTAAGGTCAACTGTCTTACTTTTATCACAGAATTTTCTTTCCTGGGCTTACTGATTCTTTGAGCATTCATGTAACAAATTATGTGCATTTAACAGCAGAGAATTTTGTTTGAAAATAGCTGTTCATTAATGTGTGCTAAAGAAATTGTATATATCAGTATTACACTGTTGTTTAATAAGTATCTTACCTGCTTTCTAAAATCACCTGTGATGAGTGAGTTTTACATGTAGATACTGCATATGCTAGAAATGGACATTTGTAAGCTGCAGTTTGATTGCTCTGACATTGCAACTCCTGCTTGAAACTGGCTCTAGGTTATTTGTGTGAGTACTGCTGGGGTTCTGGGGTTAAACAAGTCGATTTTTGGGGGAAGAGAGCAGTTATTATAATCATCCAGTTTCATATTGCTTAGCTGGAGATTCATTCTGTTAATCTGTTTGAAAATACATAGTAGAAGGTGTAAATAAGCATAGTTTCAAGTTAAAAGAAATAATTCACTAAGGCATACCATTTAAACGTCTGTTGTGCAGCTCGACAAAAAGAAGCAGATAAAAACCATCATTATAAGGAGTTAATTCAGGAGCTAATTTCTGCATTTTGATAATTTGGGTTTCGCTTAATATTAGGTTATATATAAGGTTATACATACATACATACATATATATATATGTGTGTGTATATATATGTATATGTATATATATTTAATATGTGAATGTTCCCCAAATGCAGTGATGGTGTCACTAAGTGGTTAAAATTTATGTGGGAAAATAGGAGAATTAAGGCAGCAGTGTCAAATATGGTGCTGTAACTATGGGCTGTTAATGCTTTTGTCTCCTTCCTCTTCAACTGAGAGCTTCAGTCGCTTGGAGGAGGGTGGATAGGGCTGAGTTAATGAAAATTCCCCTCAGTTTGCTGAAACGATGTGCTTGGGGAAGAAAAATTGGCTGATCTACAGTCAAAATAATATGAGATTCCTGATGTACATCTAGTATGTAGTCATGAGCAACCTTTTTTGAAAGTGTGTTTGAAGGTATGTGGCTAGATTCCCGTGAATTTTTTTTTTTCTGTAAAATCCATACTTTTCATTTCCAGTTACTCTGTAAGGATGAAATGGCTTCATTGTGTAACCTAAGTTGCCCATGCCGAAATGTCTTTCCCTTTGATTTTATAGAAGATTGATTCTGTGAGTAGAAATGACACAATGCACAATGTCAGTGCCTTATTTTCTTGACTTTGTTGTTTACTTCTGTTTGCAATCATTTGGTGGTTATGGAAGCAGTTCTAAGTGTGCATGACTACAGCAGTAAGGAAGTTGGTATTAAAAGTGAAGGGCTGGAAGTGGTCTTGAGTGCATTCTAGACTCCGTGAGCTGTGAAGCAAGGACTGACTGTGCTATTCCTAATGGCATGGGCTTTTGTTGTTGTTGGTTTTTGTTTATTTTGCTTTGAATGTTGAGGGTTTTTCTTCCCCTCTTAAAGTCCTCAATTGCAAGATATTCTATAATGTGAGATATTTTGCAATACTTTCTCTTAAATGCCTTGAAACTGTTTTCTTCTTCATTCTAAATCAAGCTGATGTCTGTTCTGTGCTTAGTAGGGTAAAGATTTATACCCTGTGTGGAGACACCTAGATATTAAGAGCTATTCTGAGGATTAATACAGGGATTCATACATCCCATATTCATAAATGGGATGTAGAAGCAACATTTTAAAAACCATTTTTTCCATGTAGGAGATGTGGTACAGTTTAAACTTTGTGTGTAGAAAACTCTTGTGTCAAACTCTGCACAGGTAGGCTTCTCTTTTCCTCTGACCTGTTGAATGTTCATTTCTGTCCTTTTCTACTTTTGGAGGAAATAGTTGTCTGTTTTCCGTCCACTGTGTTTTACCTTGTAGAATGTATTACTCCCTCCTGTTTTCTCTTTTATGCCTCCACCACATTGTTCATTTATCCAGAACTGGTCGAAGGAGTCAATTTAAGAGCACTTTTGAATTTTACAGTCCTCAAACTTTGTTTTGTGGGTTTACAGTGTTAGCTCTGTAAGCACAGACTTCTTGAAGCTGCAAGTAATCAAACAAAACAAAAGAAGTAAAATACTGTGCTCCATGAGGCATCAAGCACTGTGTGTGGAGTATTTTTCCATCCTCTCCTATACACAAGGAATTGCAACTGTAATTGTTTTGCCTGCCTAAAAACATCTTGACAAACCACAAATAATTTCAGCTGGGTTGAGAAAAGTCTAGATTACAAATGATTTTTAAACTATATATAGACCATCAGTTCTTTCCAGCTTTGGGGCATATATAGGCAAGATACTCTGTTTCTTCTCAGAGCTTTGCCTGCATCATTTCCCTGTCTTTGTTTCTGGTGTTTTATAACTCTGTCTTTAAATACAAACCCACTTATGTCTTTCTGCCACCATAGCTCTGTAAGAGTGTGCTTGCAGCAAAGCAACTCACCTCTGCAGTAAAAAAGTGGCCTACTTTGTAATCTTCTGTTTGTTTAAGAGCTTGTTTGAAATTCAAGAGTTTTATCAGACACAGTATTGAAGCCCATTATCTAAACTATTCTGTACAATCCTGGAAAATTTTAGCCTGGATAAAGGTATAACACAGAGTTTCAGGAAGATATGCCTTTCAGCAATTGGAGGCAGATGGTCCAAACTATAAACCTAAGTAGGCATGAGAAGGCTTCTCATGTAAGAATTAGATTTCCAAGTCTTATGAGTAGTTGGTGGAATTGAATGACATATGTATTAGTTAGTGTTAGTGTTTTGCCTTGTGGAAGATTTTTCCAGAGGCAGTGTTAAATACAGGCTGTGAAACTGTTCAGCCTCTTTTTTGTTAACAGACCTTTCCTCTTTTGTCCCTATTCTTTTTATCTATTATTATCTCTTCTATCTGTTACCTTTTATTATTATGTGCACTATTAACTCTTTTTATCTACACTGTAGCTCATACATCATCTTGACTGAAACTTAATGTAAAGAACTACATCAGCTTCAGCTACACTTGTTAGGTTTTGTTGCTTTGTTGTCTCAGTTATCCTGTGGGAACCTAAGCACAGACCGTGGAAAGACAAGAAAGTGCTGTGGCGAAAGCGTTCAAAGTAGCCTTGATTTAAGTGTTTGGAAGGGTTTTACTAGATGCTGTCCTGCCCAAAGAATGTTTTTTTTGTATTTGTCATTTGGAATACACTAATGAGATATAATTCAAACAATATTTTGAATTGAATCAGTGCAGAAACTTATGACTGTGAAGCTGTCAGGCTGGTTCTGAATAACATGAGCTTCTGGTTTACAGCCTTTTCAAAAATGTGTGATGATTTAAGTCTGTGACACTAAACCATTTCTAGTTAGCATTTTGGAACGAGTGGAATCTTCAACGCTTAGGACTTCAGAGCTCTACAGTCTTTATTTCAGAAGGATGAAATGCTTCAATGAGATTTTAAAAATTGGCAGAAAAACTATAGATTCGGTATATCCTTTTTAAAAATTCTTGCATTAGACATTTAACAGCATAGAGAAAAAAATCACCTCCCTTCTTTGTATTTGTGACTATTCATAACCTGGATAGTCAAGTGTTTGCAATTTGCGTGAGTAAGTCAAAACATTTTGCCCAATACATATAAAAGGAGTGTCCTTTATTCAGTATAGTCATAGTAAAATGTCCAGTTTTATTCATATAACTTAGAACTTTTCCAGAGAAGGAATTGTAAGTTTTTTTCTTCTCACTGAAATGGAATGTGTGATCATATAAATATTAAATAATTCGTACTTCTGACAACCACAGCATATAGAAAATAGCAGGCTGAAGTATGACTCACAAAAATAATGTTGAAAAATAATTTAATGGCAGTTCTTTTTACTAAATATGTGGTGATTGGTGCATTTGCTCATTATATCCATAAGTGTATGCTTATGTGTATAACTGAAAGAATAACATTATTTTTTTTACATAGATAAAGGATCTTTATGTTTTGGACTGTGGATAGGTGCTGAGTCATGTTGGAAAAGACTGTCATGCAAATGTTAGAACAACTGTTTGCTAATCAATGACTTGTAACCCGTTTAAGACAGCTTAACAGCTTTGCTTGACTAAATCCTTGATGCTACTCATGTTATCTGGGTCACACATTGTGTTCTTAACTTTTAAAGCAGACCCTGGGAAAGCTGTTTCATGACGAGATATTGGGCTCTGCTGAGTTCCTCTAGTCTCCTGCTCCTCCTGTCCCTTTGTCTGGAAAAAAAAAGTTTCTATGTCCTTGTAATTTAAAAGGTAACTTGAAAAGTCTGTGTTGTAAATAATTTTTCTCTCTGCCAACACAAAGTCAGGTTGAATGTGAAACTTTCAAAAATGAGCCATTTTATCTTTTGTTATCTTTTGTTTATCTTTTTCTGCTGTTATTTAGCTTTGTGCTTTTAATGGTGAGGTAATTTGTACTAAACAAGTTTGGGGTTAGTTTTTAACTTCTGAGGGTAGAAATTGGAAAGACTTCTTTGCCTGGTAAAATCTTGATTCCTTAGACTATTAAATCACAGTTACTATTGCTGGTGGATTTTGAAGTGGCAGATATCTTTTGTAACTCCTGTTTGTTGGCTTCCTGCCTTACATTGTTTCATACAAAATTGAAATAGTAATTCTCAATTTGCTAAGCATCACAACACGTCACTTTTCATTATCTACCATTTCATACACTAAAACATATGGGAAAGTGGTTGAATGATTTAATATCTCACCTGTTTGATTCAGTGGTTGCCTATAAAGAGTTAAGCTTTAAACCCGTATTCAGCTTGTACATTTCCACCCTTCACCCTTCACCTAAACAGCCCGGATGTCAATTGATGAGTTATTTAGTGACTTAACTGTTTAATACCTGTATGGTTTTTCTTACAGTGTGAGGAATCACTGGTCATGCATGGTCTTGAGTTAACAGTGGTCTTGTTTATAACGAAAAGTTGCACTTAGATATAATAGAGACTGATAAAGAAATGCTACTAATATTGGTGCAAATTTGTAAAATTACTTTTAAGCAGTTTACACGAGTTTTGTTTTGGGATTGCAGTCCAGTTTAGTGAGTTTTCTACTCTAGTTTTCTGTTGATGTGATAACTTCTTTAAAATGTTTTTTTGGATAAGGTAATTACTTAAAACATTTGTGGGAATTTCTGAAGGTTGGTTTTTTTTCTTTTTTTTTTTTCCTATTTGTTTTTACTAAGAGCTTGTGTATGCCTTCTCTGTTTTGTAGTCTTAACAACATTTGTATCTGGAATGGAGCAAGCTTCTTCATTAGTGTAATTTTTATGAGCACCATTAGTCATTCCATGCCAGCAGCAGTAGTCAAGATGATAGTATTTGCATGAAAGTGTAAAGACAGAGTGATGTTGTTGCATCCTTGCTAACAAAGCTGAGTTCAGCTGGAGTTGCTCTCAGGTCTGGACTATATTCTGTGTGTGCACATATCTGGTCTTGACTACTCGGTGTTTCTGCTTGCTGATGTGCATATGATAACTTCAGCTCTTATTTACTGTTCCACCCTGTGCAACTTTGGGATGTGTAGGGTATTGTTGCTCCATAAAAAAATGAGGGTGGGTGGAGAGGGCATTTGGAAGTTGAGCTGCACGAGTTGTGGAATGGGGGTTTTCATGGCAAGGAGAGATGGTGTAGAATGGGAAAAACTTGATGGAATTCTTGAGAGATTGGTTCCTCTGTGGGTGCTGGTCAGAGGCTGGAGCAGCTCTGATGAATCAGGTGGTTAATGGCAGCTGCACTTCCATCTGCTGCTTTTCTGAGAAAGGTGCATAAGGGGAAATGGGTGGCAGTGAGGAGCAGGGAAAGAGGGGAGAGAGGAGTCGCCATGAGCATGGTTAGAAGTGAATAAAAACTAAACAGATAGGGTGTGTTTTCCTGGTGGATATTAACCATCACAGGAAGAGTCGTGTCCCCAGGGCTGCCTTCAGTAAATAAGCCGATGGATTATCGAATAGAATTGGTAGAAATCAAAGTTACTAGAAGAAGTTAACTTCTGGTTACTCAAGAAGCAAGATAAAAGAAAAGAAGACTTACGTGGTGCCTTGGTAATGTAGCCATTTGTTTTGCTAGTAATTTCTCATACTTAAAAACATAATTAATAAAACCTCAAATTTTACAAACTTTTCCCTAAGAAGTTTTGTATTTGGAATGCACACTCTGCTGGAGAAGTCAGGTTTGAGGTCTCGTCATTCTTAGTGTGAAACCATCAGCAACTGAAACATAATGAATAAATGGATGTTGCTCTTGCAGTTTTGATCTGCTGAAATCTCTTACTCCACCATCAAGATTTGTGGTTTAAGCCATTTTAAATCAGGTATGTGTCTGACAATCCAGCTACTAATGGCTAACTCTCTAGAAATTAATTTCTTCCGATGCCAGTGAAACTAAAGCTACTACTGAAAAATGTTGTTCTGCTTAGAATTTATAATTTTCAGTTATTATCACTAGTAGATAGTTGATAGTGTCTTCATGTTATGAATATGCATATGAAATGGAAAGCCACGTGAAAAAAACCTGCTTCTGTAAATTTGTGTTGTCATTACTGTTTTTTTTAAAACTAGTGTTAGTGCTCTACCCCAAAAAAATAAATTCCTTTCTTCTTGTCCAGCCCTTTTCCCCTCCACCAAAACCTGAATGCTGAGTTGCAGTAAATGAGATTT
>VZTR01021033.1:359960-372569 GCA_013400775.1 Chaetops frenatus | reverse complement strand
GTTGATATAATATTATACAATTAATTAGTAACAGTGGTGTAATCACAATATGAGAACTTAATACTTGAGTTCAGCTATTACATACCTTACATTCACTAGAATCTAAATAGAAAATCTTGAATTAATAGTAATGCCTTGTTTATTTAAAAAAAAAATTATGCATTGTTCTTAGAACATAAGCTCTTTAAGTCAGAAAAACTTTACTCTTCCAGCTGGAGTATGTTGTGATCAGTAAATGGTTAGTGGAAAAAGTTTGAAGATGTGATTTGGAAACTAATGGAAAAAGGGAGGGTTGCTGTTAGGTGTGGGAACATTTGAGATAGAGACAAGTCCCATGGGATCTTATGGAATACACCCACTAGTACTGAGGGAGCTGGCTGGTGTTGCTTCAAGGCCAAACTTGACCATATTGGAAATGTCCCAGCTGTCAGGGCAACTTCCTGGGATTTGTTGCGGGGAAAAAAAGCAAATGTCTTTCATGTTTTTGAGAAACTTCTTTTTTATGCCATCTTAGGTTCTTAAAATTCATAGGTTTTTTGTATAGCCCTTTTAGCAATATGGTTAATTTTCNTTTTTTTGAAGTAAAATAAATCCCTAAATGATTGAGAACTCTTAGGCTTGTTCTGCACTTGTACAATTACAAGCCTCCACTTTGAGACTTCATACTGCCTGGAAGGACAGATAATAGAACATCTGTCCTAAATATCAAGTATAATATCTCTAGCATTTCCTATTAACAGCTTCTAAAATAGCAGCTCTTTTGTTACTGCTCATTGAATTCCATTATATATGCCTGTTGTTTAGTCTGACACCTCTCTCCTTATTTCCTTCTATTTTCCTTTGTTTTAAAAAGCAGTCTTAGTATAGATTGAAGTGCTAGATGTGGAGTTCTTACAGGTTTTTTTTACTTTATTTCCATTCTTTTTTCTGTCCATCTTGCTCATAATTTTTCCTGAGAGAACAGAATATCCACTGACAATAGTCTGTGTGCTTAGGAAGAAATGCCATTGCAGTAGACCAGAAACTGCTCTCTAAACTCCTGTCCACGTGATAGTTCGATTTCTGTCCTGCTTATATTCCCTTTTACTTTGCGAGCTTAATTTAGTTTAAACATGTTTGTGGTTATGTTTCTTCAGCTCCAGTGATTTAAAACATTTCAACATACTTAATTTTTTATAACACGATTTTGAATTTTGGGTATGGAGAGAAGGAACCATTGTTTCATATAATGTCTTGTACAAAACCCAGTTTTTACACATACACAACCACCCCTTCCCCCACTTTCTGTTCTTCCCCCAACACTGAAGCTGATTTTGTTTCTTATTTTGCAAAGTAACATGTTTGGTACAAATTAAATTAGATTAATTCCTCAAAGATGACTGAAATAGTTTTTTTTTTAAGCTTAAAAAAATGATATTTCAATTCAGTAAAGTGCTAGTGAGCTTTTACAAAATATGTAAAACAACTGTATTGGGGAAGAGGCTACAGTTTTTGGTTAAGGGTGGTGTTCAATGAGAGTTCATCTAGAATTAGTTTTTTTAAAAAATGTATCATCACTGAGACTTGGACTAGGCAGCAAAAGCTCTATGGAGGTTGTTCTGGACCAGCTCTCCATGCTTCACTAAACATTTTTAGAAATTTAATATTTACCAAATTACAAGTGGATATCCTAAGTTGCTGTAAATTGACTTCAGCTATATGCTGAAACATTTGAGTTCTGTAGTATGAAGCTGAGATAGGCAGAGGTATTAATTTAAGTGAATTGGTCAAGTCCTGTAATTGTAATGTGGCTGAAATGAATGTGTGTGTGTTGACATACATGTTTTCTGTCCTGGTTACCACAGATTGGTTTTTGTAATAATAATCTTTATATTCTCAAGGATCTTCTTGTCTTGGTAAGGCAAGATCCCCTGTAAGCAGGAGGTTAATGTTATATTATTGTCAGGTGAAAAGGGCAGGGGTAGAAGTAGGTTTTGCATAAGGAAATCATATATCATGGGGGTTTTTTTGGGTTATTTTACTCTGGAATCTTCAGATGGGAGTTTTTGGAGCAAATATATGTAAGAAATGGAATGTATATGTACTATTTAAGAAAAAAATTATAAACCAGCAAAAATTGCAACCAGTTATAAACTTAAATATAGCAGTAAAAATTTCCTTGTGTGTACATTTTGTTTTAACTGGAACTAGTTCAGCTTATTTTGGATGGATTAGATACATGTGCAAACTTAGCATCTATTATGTTAATAAAAAAGCGATTTATTACAATTTAAAGTCTACTTAATATGAGACTGATGTAACTTCTGCCTAATGAGACATTTTTTTGGAATCTATATTGAGTTAAAGCACCTTTTGGAAAAAGAAGTATATGTGACATGCAGGTTGCATTGAGAGATACATCAGAGTGAAAAAAAACTAGTTTCTATAACAAAATGTTCTGAAAGTCAATTCCTGTGTTGAGTGGTGCAGAATAGAAATGGGTGGGAGAGGCTCATTTGGGAAAAATACAGCTTTACGATGTTGAGATAGTATACTTACATATGAAATTGTGAGAAAAAAAAGAACTGATCACTCCTGGTGAATTAGCATGTTTTTAATGGGATATTAAAACATCTTTGCAAATGACTGTAATTTGATGCTGTTCTTTCATAGTTCGGAATTTGTCATCAAATGTTGCTGTAGGAGTACAGGTACATTTGAACCCTTCTTGTTTCTTTGCCACAAGGGTTTTGTGTATTGATAACTACTTCAGGTTCTTTCTTTGCAGCCACCCAGTGTTGTTTGACAGCGGAGTAAGTTCTTCTGGCTTGTTTTTGCATGTCTTTCCCATTGCCCCGGGCATGCCTGACATGGTTGATCTTTGGATTTCATAAAGCATAAAGCAAATCTCATATGTTTGTCTTTTTTGAGGTTACTTTGGAAATTAATTTTTCAGCTCTGAGAGTCATATATTCTCCCTGAGAACTCTTTATTTTGCCTAAGTAGATCTTCTGACCAGTGTGAACTTGCCGGTTTGAACTTTAAGTCAATAATTCTTTATCTGTGGAAGTGTTTGAACAGATATTTCAGTCTCTTTTGTGATTATTTTCTTTACTTCTCATCTGTCTTTGTACTTTCATTACTTTTGAAGATGCAAAATTGAAGGTCCTGGTTTATAATCTTTCTGGGGTATAGCTGCTCCATATATCCTTGTCTGAATGCCAGTGTACTCCACTGTTGCCTAGAGAAGTCCATGACGTGAGAGTATTATGAAGCTAAACCTTGTGCTAGGTGCAAGCTGTTCCTCAGTTCTTCATAGTTTGAAATTCTCACTGTAGTATTTTGTGGTTTTTGATCTTTCCCAGAAATGAAAGGCACTCAATTCACCAATGCAGAGATGCTGATTGTAATCTTGCACAGTTGATAAAATGTGGCCTGTAAATAATTACTCTGCATCTTGGCTATTTGCTCTGGGGAGTTAAAATTTGAGTGGGAGTAGTGTTATGAACATTTATACCAGCCACTCTTCAAACTTGCTTTATACTGTTATTTTGGAACCTGTAAAGTTTTATAAGGCAGCAAGATATTCTCCATTACAATGTTATATTAAATTCCTTTAACTTTTAGTATTTTAGTTCTTTAAGTCCACAAGTTCTATATTAATAAAACAGATTGATTTTCTGTGCTTTTTTGCTTTGATGGAATCTTCTGAAATAAATCACAAAAAAATACTGCATGCAAGTACTGTACTAAACAACATGAGTTACACGTACACAATATGTGCATTCATAGAGTATGAGCAAGTAATTTAATTATTTTAAGCTTAAAACTATTGTAACTCTCAAGGATAACATCTACTTAGCCTCAGACTCTTTAGAGCAATGTGTGAGTGCCTGGAGAGATGGAAGAGGAAGAAGCTATCGTTGAATAGCTCTGGAGGAGCATGACTTAAAACAACTTTCACAAACTGTTAACTAAAAGAACTTTCAGTTATCTTTCATTACTTTAAAGAGAGTTAAAGGAATAACAGCCTGTAAGTTTATCACAGACAGCTGTCAAGGTATTGAGGATGAAAGCTAATGAGTGGTATTTGCCAAAAACCATGACTGAACCTTTGTGCTTGCTTGAAATGACAGAAACATACTAAAGGATAAAATAACCTTGGTTCATGATTCAATAGCATAATATTAGAGATGTAATGGCAGTTGAGTTGTAATAGCTTCGATGAGAAGACTGTTAGAATGTTTAAGACTTAATTTTTAGGAGCAATTTTAATTTTTATAACACAGTGCAAACAATGTAATTTTGACCTACTCCTTTCCTGATAATTGGTATCTGTGGGAGGTAAAAATTACCAATGTATTACCGTAAACTACATGTACCTCTTGCTTCCATGGGGGAAATAAGCTTGCTTTTTTCCTCTCATTCTGTGGTTTTGTAGATAGTTGTGAGGAATTTCTGTCATTAAATTTGGGATCTGCAGTAAAGACTAGTTCAGATTTTCTGTTTTAAATATAAACTGTGTTTAGTAGACAGTAACACAGTCCAAACAAACAAAAAGAAGTGCTAAGTGCATAATGATTACTAGTTAGAAGCAAATGAAGATCCTATTTGGTTTGTTTACTTCATTCAGTCAGTGGTCTAATTAAATATTTATGACAAAAGGCATTTAAAGGATGCCAGCACTGACCGTATTTTATGCACGTATGAACAAGTGAAATATATCGGAGTTGACACAGACTCTATGGTTACTTACAGTTTGCTAATACAAAGTAAAAATATGTTTGCTCAATGTACAATTAAGATTAGTCTTTAACCCTGAATTAAGAAGACTCTGAATGAAGCTGATATGGAACAGATGTTTAATTGTAGCTGAGTTTTGATTTGCAAATCTTCTTTCTGACTGCTCAGATGTCTAGTCTAGGTTTATTCAAGCACTAAGTGGTCTGTTTAAAGTATGACATCTTTTATTTAGAAAAAGGAAAATAGGGATGATGTTAAATTTGGCACATTCTTAAAATATTTGTCTAAATTCAACTGACACCACTGAAAGTAATGTTTATGTGTGAAGTCATCTCAGTCCCTGGGGATTTTTTTCCTTCCTCTGCAGCATTGAGCACGGCCCCTTGCCAAGGGCTCCTTTGGGCAATTCTCCCTATGTTCTCTCCTGCTGCTTGTGAACCTCCAAGAAACCACTCGTGCCCTTGCTCTCTTTCTTTGCCATTCCAAGTTTGTAGCAGGGGTCAGCTCCTGTATTCCCTTGGTTTGGTTTTTCCTAGGGTTCTTGTTTGTACAAGGCAGTCTGGTTTGCTGCAGCATCAGGAGCTGGCACTTTTCAGCTCTCCCTGTATGCAATACAAGTGCAAGCCAGGCATGAGAGCACTTTTCATGCATCACTGGCCAAGAAGCACAGCAAAGCAGTTTTTTGCGGCCAAAAAATATGCTTGTCATTGATATGTATCATACTTTTGAAAACAACCCAGGCTGTCGCACATCTCCTCCTCTTTTGCACGTGACCCGTACCAATCCTTATTCTTCAGGTCTCAGGAAACAGGGACTACCTGGTTCATATTCCAGCTTCTCCTTTCTGTGGCCTTGCCTTTGCCAGACTGCAAGGGATGTTTGGATTTTTTAAACACAACTGAAGAATGCATTAGCCGGGTCCTGGCTACAGAATTGCATTGTGTTAATGCTTGTGAGCTTTGGCTCTTAAACTGATTTAAAAAAAAAAATTAAATCAAATCCATTTTCCACCTGTAAATGTGTGTCTTTGCAAATATTTTTGGAGCTGAAAAAATGCTGGCATTTCAGGCTAATACCAGTCTCTTAATTAGTCAGCTCCTGGGTACTGCTCCTGTGCTTGCCTTTAGACATTTGTGGTTAGCCACTTTGGAGATGGACCCTCGCTCTGATGGAGTACTGTTGTTCTCAAATGTAATAAAATGTTTTACTACATTTCTCCAAGGGAAATGACTCAGGCATTTCTAAAAATGAGTACAACAAGAGGAAAAAGTCTTGGGGAAATAATAGGTATTGCACATCTCAAAAAGTTTGCAGTCAGTCACTTTAGGAGAGTGTCCTGCATCAGGCTAAGGGTTTGATCTCTGAGGAGATACGTGGAGTTCTGCCATTCTGTGGAAACTCAGATAAACTGAATGAACACAGAAAATGTTTAAAAACTGTACTTTTTTTGGTTTACTTTTTTTTTTTCCAAATTTCTTCAAATGTTTGAATTAGTTTGAGGTAATTCACTGCTCTCACGCCCATGAGACAGTACATGCCTCTTTCCCACAGCGACAGCCAATGCCTAGGCTGGGACACGATTATCCATTCAATCCTTTCTGCCAGTGCAGGCTGGGAAGAAATGTTGAGATTCTCCTCCACACATACTGCTAGAGAAAGGAGAAGGCAGGAATAAGGATAGGATAGACTATTTCAGGTGAAAGGGACCTCCAATGGTCGTTGAGTTCAGCTGCCTGATGACGAACCCTTTAAGGGTAAGGAGGCACCCATGTCACAAGGGCTAACCAAAAGATCATGTCCAAATGACTCTTAAACACTGACAGGCTTGGGGCATCAACCTTCTCTCTAGGAAGCTATTGCACTGGATGATCACCCTTGTGATAAAGAAATGCTTCCTAATGTCACATCTAAACCTTCTTTGGTGCAGGTTTGTTCCTATATGTTCCTACATGTCCTATCACTGATCCCAGGGAGAAGAGCTCAGCACCTGTCTCTTCACCTTCTTCAGGGATCTGTAGGGACCAATGAGGCTACTCCTCAGCATTCTTTTCTCTAACCTAGACAATCCCAAAGTCCTAAGCCAGTGTTCATAGGACATTCCTTCTGGCCCTTTCTGCAGCTTTGTTGATGCCCTCTGGACATATTCAAAGACCTTCACATCCTCCTTCAATTGTGGGCCCCAGAACTGCTCACAGTACTCAAGGTGTGGCCATACCAAAGCTGAATGCATTGGGATAATCACCTCTTTTGTGTGGATGACNTGACGAACCCTTTAAGGGTAAGGAGGCACCCATGTCACAAGGGCTAACCAAAAGATCATGTCCAAATGACTCTTAAACACTGACAGGCTTGGGGCATCAACCTTCTCTCTAGGAAGCTATTGCACTGGATGATCACCCTTGTGATAAAGAAATGCTTCCTAATGTCACATCTAAACCTTCTTTGGTGCAGGTTTGTTCCTATATGTTCCTACATGTCCTATCACTGATCCCAGGGAGAAGAGCTCAGCACCTGTCTCTTCACCTTCTTCAGGGATCTGTAGGGACCAATGAGGCTACTCCTCAGCATTCTTTTCTCTAACCTAGACAATCCCAAAGTCCTAAGCCAGTGTTCATAGGACATTCCTTCTGGCCCTTTCTGCAGCTTTGTTGATGCCCTCTGGACATATTCAAAGACCTTCACATCCTCCTTCAATTGTGGGCCCCAGAACTGCTCACAGTACTCAAGGTGTGGCCATACCAAAGCTGAATGCATTGGGATAATCACCTCTTTTGTGTGGATGACCAGAGTGTTTGATGCATCCCAGGATGGGGTTTGCCCTCCTGGCTGCCCAGGCTCTCTCTGCTGGCTCACACAGCTGCTGCTGACGAGCACCCACAGATCCATTTCTGCAGGGCTGGTCTCCAGCCACTCCTCTTCCAGTTTATACTTCTGCCTAGCTTTACTCTGTCCCAGGTACAGAATCTGGCATTTGCTAAATTTTGTGTCAGTGATTGCCCAATGTTTTGATGTAGCCGCATTGCTCTGTAGGTCCTCTCGTCCCTTAAGAGAGTCAGCAGCACCTCCCACTTTGAGTATCATCAGCAAACTTGGTAATGGTGCATTCAACTCCTGCATCCCTATAATTGATAAATATATTGAACTGAACTGGTAGTTGTGAGTGTTTATATTGCATCAGCATTTGGCAACTCTTACATAGAAAACCAATCCATGATGTCCTAATTCCCAGTTGCATAGAAATTTCCATTTTGTATGTCAGCTGCAATTGCTTTGCGCTGGTTTGCTCGTTTTATGAGAAGGAGGTAAGGGACAGAAAAATGCTACATCTGGTTTTATTAGGTGATTGCATTATGAGGTGGCATCTGTGTTGTCTAAAAACAGGCTTGAAATTGGTACTAGAATAACCTTGGTTACATGTGGTTTTTTAATGTTCTCACTTAAAAGAAAGCATAACTTGGCAGCAATACAGAATACTGTTGATCTGAGGAGTCTTGTGTTTTAAGCTGCTGACTGTGAGCATGTCCTGGCTTCTCAGCATCTTGGTATAGCTAGGTTGAATGTTCTCCCCTTCTTGTGGGAACAAGCATGGATTTACACTTTTACTGATATTTCTGCACTAGAATTTGGAACATTAATATTTCCTTGTTTTCAGTGCTAGTATTTGTTTTGCTATAAACACATGTGCATAAACCTATGCATAAATGTATATGTATGCATATATATATAATAAGGATAGAGATTATAATTTTCACATTGGTCATGACAATTACTTGACATCTCAAACACCTGGTAGAAAATGAAATGGAATCCATTTTAAAAAGTAACAAACTGTGCAAACCATGATGCTGCCTTCTTAAGAGTGCCCTGCTCTATTAAAATATTTCTAACTGCTAAACTGACTGGATCATAACAGTTATCTTCAGTTCATGTTTAGAGATATTCTAGTAGGAACATGAGTTTTTCCAGAAAAGTTATGTTATCATATAATATCAGCTGTGTAGTAATGCCTGTCCCCAAATGGTTTACAAAGAAATTGCACTTGGAAAGTTTGGTTTTTTCAAATTAAATACTCCTTTACATTTTGAAAACTGTATCGCTAGATATATCTATATATATATAGATATAGATAGATAGATAGATAGATAGATAGATAGATAGATAGATAGATAGATAGATAGATGTAAATTAAATAAATAGGAGTCTTTCAATTTCACAAGCAGGATCTTGTAATGAAAACCACTGCTGGTACTGAGAGACTTCTTATGCTTTTGAATCCAAAACATAGCTCTAAATACTAGCTGCTGATGGTATAGTGTCTTTTCATTTTGCTGCTGTCTAGAATGTAGACTAACAAACTTGGGCTACATGACATGGTGGTGTTTTTCCTTATGTGGAAGAACTATGAACTGACAAAATTATATTTAAAGATACAGTGGACACTGCTAGTGTATCCAGGTTCTTTGTTGATTATGATTTCCTAATAAGACACTGTGCAGTATTTAACGGTTATACTTGCAATATATTTCCTGTAGATTTACCTGCTTTATGTTTCTATATATCAAAGATTTGATATTAACTCTGGGTTTTAGTATATAAACTTTATAAAAAAAAGCTGGTTCCAGATGTGGGCTTGATATGACAGCATATATTATTTTTGCACTAATCTATAGATTTCCTTTACTGAAATATGTGTAACTGAAACTTGAATTTGCAAGGTGTGATCACTGACCTGCATATTGACTTTGGAAAAATGTGGTATCTATTACATGCATCTAAGCAGGCTGAGATTCTTTCAACTCTCTCTTGCTTATATTTTTCCTTCTTTTGATTTACCACTTTTCTGTATTGGTGATTTTTCTTACTAAGCTGAAGGTGAAGCTTTCAAGAAATTTAAGTGGTTACTTCTGATGCTTAGGGGAAGTAGTCATCTGTCTTTATTGATGAGTAAGGTTTTTTGGAGGTGCCAAACAGACTGAAAATTTCCAGCACCCCATTTCAGAAGTCACTCTGACTTCTGCATTCCACTGCCTTGGGGCTACTAAATGTGGTCCTTTTTATAATTTTGCTTCTGTGAAAGCTCTCTGATCTTCGTGAGTAGAATGTCTGCTGGACAATGTGATTTTGAATAAAGCTCTGGATTCCTGGGGAATATACCAACAATGCCTTCACTCTTTGCTCAGTGCATACCTTCTTTTCTCCCCTCTCCCTCCGCTCTTGGCCTTTGGCGCCCTGTGTGGCGGGGCCGAGCTGCGGGAGTGCCGGCGCGTGGAATGCTCCGCCACGGGCCGTGGGGACAATGGCCACAGTGTCACCCGGGCCTACACAGGGCAGCCGATGGCGTTTCTGTGGAATGGCAGGGCTGTGTGGCATCTGCTGAAATCTGTAGGATAAGCAAATGCAAAAATTCCTGTAAGCTGACAGACCTCTGAAAAGGCCATGTTGTGGTCTCAATGATAAATGCCACAAATAGCAGAGCTGTCATGAAGGAGTTGGTTCAAACTGGAGACTGCATGCCAGTAATGGTCAGATTTGAACTTGTCAGATTTGTGGAAAAAACTTCTCATCTTCCCACCCCTGAGCATGTGGTGTGAGCCATCTGCTCTAAATCTTTGTCTCCTGTCAGCTGCCATCTCCAGTACAACACATCTTTTTCTTAAAACCTGGTGTACAGAAGTAGAGCCTGGACCTGCTTTTCATTACTGGCACTACAGACATATAGAATGGTTACATTCCCAGTTTCAGATACAAGAATCACAGAAAGATAGAATGGTTTGCGTTGGGAGGTACCTTAAAGATCTTCTAGTTTTAAGTCCCCAGCTTAGGCCAGGACACCTTTCACCAGGCCAGGTTGCTCAGAGCCCCATCCAACTTGGCCTTNTTCTGTGAAAGCTCTCTGATCTTCGTGAGTAGAATGTCTGCTGGACAATGTGATTTTGAATAAAGCTCTGGATTCCTGGGGAATATACCAACAATGCCTTCACTCTTTGCTCAGTGCATACCTTCTTTTCTCCCCTCTCCCTCCGCTCTTGGCCTTTGGCGCCCTGTGTGGCGGGGCCGAGCTGCGGGAGTGCCGGCGCGTGGAATGCTCCGCCACGGGCCGTGGGGACAATGGCCACAGTGTCACCCGGGCCTACACAGGGCAGCCGATGGCGTTTCTGTGGAATGGCAGGGCTGTGTGGCATCTGCTGAAATCTGTAGGATAAGCAAATGCAAAAATTCCTGTAAGCTGACAGACCTCTGAAAAGGCCATGTTGTGGTCTCAATGATAAATGCCACAAATAGCAGAGCTGTCATGAAGGAGTTGGTTCAAACTGGAGACTGCATGCCAGTAATGGTCAGATTTGAACTTGTCAGATTTGTGGAAAAAACTTCTCATCTTCCCACCCCTGAGCATGTGGTGTGAGCCATCTGCTCTAAATCTTTGTCTCCTGTCAGCTGCCATCTCCAGTACAACACATCTTTTTCTTAAAACCTGGTGTACAGAAGTAGAGCCTGGACCTGCTTTTCATTACTGGCACTACAGACATATAGAATGGTTACATTCCCAGTTTCAGATACAAGAATCACAGAAAGATAGAATGGTTTGCGTTGGGAGGTACCTTAAAGATCTTCTAGTTTTAAGTCCCCAGCTTAGGCCAGGACACCTTTCACCAGGCCAGGTTGCTCAGAGCCCCATCCAACTTGGCCTTGGACACTTCCAGGGATGAGACACCCACAACTTCACTGAGAAACCTGTTCCAGTGCCTCACCACCCTCACAGTAAAGGATTTCTTCCTAATATCTAATCTGCACCTACTTTCCTTGAGTTTAAAGCCACTAGCCCTTGTCCTGTCAGTACATACCCTTTCTTTCTCTTCTCTCTTAAATCCCCTTTAGATACTGGAAGGCTACTGGAAAAGTCATAGGAAGAACAGATAAAACTTCAGGACTGACTGCCATTTGCTTAAGCTCCAGTAATACTGAGCTCACCAAGTGAGCTTAAAAGTGGCCGTTTTAAAACACTTTTTAAGAGTGCGTTAAAATGACGGTCAGTCTTCAATTACTATTATAAAGTAGCAGACTATGATACCCTAACTAGCATCAAATAAAACGTTCAGGTTTTTCTCCTTTGTTACTGACTTCCACAAATAATATTTTTAGGAAGAATAAACTTCTTGAAGATTTCTTATTTTTGAACATGTAATGAATTTGTTGGGTACTGAGAGATTTCAGAAATAGATGGATAGAAAGCAGCCATGTTATTTTCTGCCCCTCAAAACAAACCACTGCAGTACAGACAACTAAACATGTAGCATACATTCAGCTTCTGCTTGCATGCTGCTTCTGCTGGTCTGAGCTTCAGCTCTTAGTGGTCTGCGTGTTCTTTGTGTCTTTTGAAGGTAACACACTTTATTTTTCAGTGTATTCATATCACGTGATTCATAAATCATTGAGACATGTGCCAAAAGGATAAAAATGCTAACATTAATAAAAATGAACATGGCAGAAACTAAATTAAATTTTATAACATAATACCAAAAAAGTTGGCTCAAATAAAGAAGTCTTCCTTTATTTTAAAAATAAAGATCCAGAAAAACTAAGACTATTTAGTGACACTTAATAATGCAAAATATTTAGATCTTTTAGGTACTGATTTTTCCTTGTGTATTTATGTTGTTGTTTTTTTGGGTTTTTTTTTTTTTTCAGTTTGTACTGAAAAAAAATTTGAAATTTCTCTATTTTTTGTCAAGGATATTTATAGCTTTGAAATTTGGTGAACAGTCTTTTTAAAAAAGTTTATTTTTTATAATCTTCTTTATATATATTTTAATTTTTCCTGAATAATATCATTGAATAACAGTACCTGTAATTAAGGACCTTACTGATTTACTTAGATTAATTTTCTCT
>VZTR01021033.1:285967-305649 GCA_013400775.1 Chaetops frenatus | reverse complement strand
TACAGGCTAATAAATGTCAGTTCCCATTCAAAATGCTTTTCAATTCCCCAGATGTCAGTGCTTGATATCAACTTGTTATTTATGCATCTCGATTTAATAAGGCTGCCTCTCTAGTATGTGCCAGCTCAGCTCTCTCAGGAGCTGGTAATGCCTCTTTCTCCTTGGTGGGGAGGGGCTGGTGTGCAGGGCGCTGTGCCTCCCCCCAGATCCTGTGACAAGCAAGGCAGTTCATTGCAGGAGGCCTCTGGTCTCTGCTCAGCTGCACAAAGGTCTGCTTAGCACTTGTAGGAACTCTTTGGGTAGTGGCAGCTGTTTCATGAGGACAGCACAGCACTGACTTCTCTCCGGTTTTGTTTTCTTGGGTGGTATTTATTTGCAGCTGGTTATTGTTAAACCTGCAGCGTGGAGTACTGGGTTTTAAGCTTGCTTCCTGAGACGTGAAGCTCCCTTGAATGTCCTTGAGTTCTTGTATCTGTTCTCTTTTTGTCCAGATCTCCTGGGTTTCTTCCACTGGCCATGCTGATTCAGGAAGGCATTCCTGGAGTCTTGTGCCATGGCCATTTCCTCCTCAACTGAAAAATGATCCAAACAACACAAAAATTCCATAAGAATATGCTGATTTCTGGTGGTGAGTTTTTATAAAGAAAAAGAGCTGGCATATATTAATAAGAACTAATCTTAGTAAGGTGAAGGTGTCTAGAGAGCACACTGGTATTAGTTTGCCCATGATCCTAGAGGGAAGTCTTCCAAGAGTGAGTCTGGGGCTGTTACTATGCCCGGTGAAGCACTAACACGAGCTATTGACATCAGCAGAAATTCTCTGTTTTCACTTACCTCCACAGGTTTCATTCAAAATTAAATCCTTAAACAACAGTAAAGAGCATAGTTAATTTATACTGGCAATTTGTGTTCTCCTTCACTGTGGGTGTGTTGTGGGAACCTCAAGCTGGTCTAATCCTCCTGATGCTGCCTGTGGTAGAGCCAGACCAGAAAAACGCTTGCTTCCCACATAACTGGACATCTTCAGAACATGACTGTGCTGTTGAAGACTTGGAGATTATTTCAAGAAGGATGGAGAAACAGAGAAAATAAAGAATAATTTAAAAATCCCCATAAAATTCTTGTCATTGCTCGGGAGAAATGTGTGCTGTTTTGTTAGATGATTTAGTTTTATTTATAAGGTATTTATATATTGATGTGTTTATGCAGAGCCTCTCTCTTGCTGCACAGAGAAAAATGCTTATTTAACAATGAAGCAAGGTAGCCTTGGTTTTAGTGATGAAAAATTCTCTCCTTTTTTCTTTTTCTTCTCTTTCTTTTTTTTTTTTTCAAAAAAAAGAGATCTAAGGAAATAGGCAGCTGAAACCTGCAGAATTTCTGATGCTCTGTAGGACAGCTGGCATTTGAAGGAGTCTGTTCTCAGGCTTATCTGTGGTTCTTTCTCTCACCTGATGGTCTTAAGCTGAAGCTGGCTCCACTTGCTTGTACAGGGAGAGCTGCTCAGGATGTTTTGTGTAAGTTGGCTGGAGGCCAAAACAGTGGGTTGGTCTGTGACAGTTCCCGCTCAAGGAAAAAATTTTGGAGACAGAGCTGAGAATGCAATGCCCAAAGTATAGAATAGACAGGAATTCATCTCACATCCTCTTGAGAATCCCAGCCAGAACACCTGTGATCTGCAAACTGACTGTCTTCTTTCCTGAGGCATTGAAAAGCCAGATGATTCCCTTCAAGCATCCTTTTTGGTTGTGAAAGAGAGAAGCACAGCAGCAATATTCCTTTGGCAAATTAGTCTGCCAACTACTTCATTCACCTCTCTTACACTCTTGATTACTAAGCTCAGAAAATTTAGGAAACCATTGCTTGCTTAAACTCATAACAAATCCAAAGCTAAAATTTCTGTACTTTAAGAGAAGCAGGATTTAACATCTGATGCTGTGGATTATTTACAGGCCTGCAGAAAGTATATCTAAGGAGGATATGAGTCCTGTGAAAAAAAGGCAGGACAGTCTGTTGCAGGAGTTGATCATGCATCACAAATGCAAATGTCTGTGGGTTTTTTTCAGATGGGTTCATCTGGCTTAATGAAAGAATTGCCTGAGCCTCAGCAAAATACCTGAACTGATGGGATCAGTAGCCCACCTGCCTTTCCTGGCTTGCTTCATCCTAGCTGGAACAGAAAAGCGAAAGCATCACCAGCTAACAGGGAGTTCAGTAGCAGCTCAGTATTATTTCATAATAACTAATGTCTGACTTAAATGTATGAGCACAGGGCTGGTAATTTACTGAAAGGGAAAATCCCTGCTTTTTATCTGAAGTCAAATGCAATAATTTCACTAGCTTCCATTTTAACCACTTTCAAGAAGGAAAACTACTCTCAGTACTTAGCCTTCCAATTCTCTCACAGATACTGAATTGCACGATGTTTTTGGTGTTGTGCTGTTTTTTGGTTGTTGTTTTATTAGTGTGTGAAAAACCATCAGCACATTGCTTTAAGGACAATCTATAACCCAAGCAGGGCTGAGTTAGGCATGTGGAGCAGGCTTCCTTTGCAGATTAATTCAGGATCTGAAAGCACATCTTGAGCAGGAAATGTTTGAGTTTTAGCAGCCTGAAGGTAACTTGAAGTGTGTGCTCGAATGCAAACAAACACCCTTTCTCTGTTAAAGTCTTAGATCTAAATGCCTGGAGATGTCACACAAAACAGGAAGTTAGTTTATTTTACATTTCTGGCTGCGTATGAGCTTTCTTATGTTAAGTGGCCAAATTTTCAGGATAGAGAAAAATGTGAGTGCACAAATTACAGTGTTCAGCCAGGCATGAAGTGAGATTTCTTTCCTAGCCTTGCAGTGGTGGGTAAATCCTTCTCCTGTTGGGCTGATGCACCCTGGGCCAGCTCTGTGCGAGGCCTCAGCTGATCTGCAGAGCCCTATGGACAGGACTGGCCTGTCTGCCCCAGCCAGGTCTCTGCTAGAGCTGAAACCTGAAGTGAGAGAGTTGGGAAACATTGTCTCAGGCAGGGTTCTCACCAAGCTGTATCAAGAAGCACCTGAAGTTTCCAGAGAAAACCTGGGCGGTCCTGTTAGCTCCCCTGACACTCTGTATGGAGTAAAGGTTCAAAATGCGGGTAATCTGAGGAACAAGCTTAGCCCAGTGTTGGAGAGAGTGTGTTTTCAAAGGGCTGAAGGGAAGAGTGGTTGAGGCCCCTGATCCAAATGTGCTCCAAGACTGGCTTTGGCAGCTGGAACTCTAAAATAAGAGCATGTGTGAATCTGCTGCTGAAGCTGGGACCCAAATCTGGAGGGCATGAAGATCATCCCATCAAGACTGGATGGTCTGAGGTATAGGATTTTCCTGTCTGAAAGATTCTCCCTGCCTGCTACAAGAGTAGCCCAGTTACAAGAGCAGCCTTGATTCTCAGTACACAGATGAATCAGTACACAGATGCGTTACAATCACTGCACATTTGCATTGGGGTGGGTGTTTGTTTCGGTTTTACTCAGAAGATAGAACTGAGTTTAAGCTGATTTTAAAATAGAAAAGGCAACGTGGCAAATGTGCACTTAGGTACAAAGTAAAAGCAAATACATACTTTTGAAAGAACACAGACATGTACTCAAAGCCCAATAACTTATAGGGTGTAACTGCTGCTACCTGTCTCACTGGAGACTTGCACAGTGTAAGCACAGAAGAAAATTATCTGTACTTTAACTGCCCTTTTTTTTTTTTTTTCATTCTGGTTGCCCATTCTATAGTGTAAATCAGTAAAATCTCCTATAGTATAGTATATAAAACTGCGGCATTTTAAGTGAGGGATCAATCCAAGTTCTAAACAAATACCTGTAGTGTTTTTCAAACAGAAAATGGTCTAAAATACAGTACAACTTCATAAAATTTTTCTGATCATAGTTGTCTTATGCTTAGTTAATACTTAGTTAATACTTAGTTAATGCTTGTACTTAGGTACAAGCCTAAGTTGTCTGTTGAATGAGAAGGTTTGTCTGCCTTCCCAGTCTTTGTCCCCAAGTCCTGACTCACCTTCTCTTAGTTTGATCCTGAAGTAGGCAATTAGCAGCAGCAGGAGTAAAGTCACAGGCATAAAGATCCCAGCGAAGAGAACATAACCAGGCAGCTCCCTCACAAACACTGACAACACATAACCCACGTTCATTTTCATCTCTGGCAACTGTGCCAAGCCAGATCCTTAAGGTCTCCAGGTTTGGACCTTATTTATCCTGCTTTCTTCCTTTTTTCCCTGATGGATGTTCTGCCCTTTGCTCAGGCCATTATCTCTTTTTGGACTTTGGTTTGTTTGTGTAGGTCTGTGATCCCAGTAGTACTGGAGTTCACGCACAAAGTTACTCAACAACAAAGTTTAGAAGTGTGTATTGAAGTAATGCAGGCTTTGAAACCTTTGGATATGTTGGGCTGGGCAGGGCTCGATATGTGAGGCTGCTGCTGCCTTTTTAGCAGTGTGGGTTCTGTCAGCTGCTAACACTGTACAGGCCATTCTGAATGATAAGCACCTTCTTTCTAGATACATTATTAATTTTACAGCAGATCTCAAATGCTCACTCAGGGTGAAGACTCTGTTGTACACGCCACACAGGCGCACGCGTGGTCTCAGCTCTGAAGGGTTTTCATACCAAACCACTGGGGCAAGAAGCAAGTGACTGTGGTGATGCTGTATCAACAATATCCAAAGAGCAGCTGCAGAACAATGAAACTCAGGAAGGTTTCTTTCTTAGTAAAGTATGGTTGAAAATGTACATTGAAAATGTATGATTTTGGGGGAGGCAGAGGTGCCGGAGAATTCAAGTACCTCTTAAATGTTCAAGTAGTTCTGTTTTTCCCATCTGGTCACCATCCTATGGCAAATCTGTGCCTTTCATGCATTGATCATCTTAATCAATTTTTTCAGAGATGATTAGTCATTTCATAGTCCTTCTCTACACCTTCAGGTTTGCAACCATGTTGTGAGCAGTTCTGTCCAAGCATCCAGAAAGACTGAACAAAATTTGCTTCACTAATTCGGTAGGTGGGTAGGCTGCAGCCAAGGGGAAATGCAGATTTTTATTACTTTCAGGGGAAAGAGGATTTCTGTGTTCACCTTGTTTTCTTCACCTACTGTTTTCAAGAGGCAAGCAACCTCACCTAAAAACTATTTGTAGTTTGTAATCTTTTTGAACTGTAAGATATTTGAGGTCCTCTCTTCTTGATAAGTGATGGAGAATATAATGTTTACAGGCAAATTCTTTGTTTTGTTAATTACCTGCTGTTGTAATTGATAAACAAGCAAATGGAGTGTGTCTTATTTTTTGCTTATCCTTGTTCAGCTTCAGTTTCTAACCATTATATCTAATTCTGCCTTTTCCTACAAGATGTTTGACCTCATTCGTAAAGTGCTTTATGATCTACTGATGAAAAGCATGGATTAAAAGCCAGATGGTGAGGATATTAATATTATTATAGGCCCATCTGTTGCCAGATAATTCCTTCCTTGAATAGACACCTGTCAGCTGTGATCAATAAATTCCTCAGACATTTTTTCTTTGTGCATGAGAAGTTAATTCAGTTATAGGGTTTTTTTTAGACTATTGTGTTTGTTATTGTTCCGGTTTGCAAAATAGTTGCAGTATTTGATGAACACTCTTCTGGCATATTTTTTTAAATTCCTTCCTAACTGATGTTCTTATATAAAAATATCTTGAGTAAACAGAGAGGTCAGTCTTTAAGAGTGAAGTCTGTGGCTGAATTCTGAGCACTGTAACATTACAAAATGAGCCAGGGGATACTTCTCTTTGTTATGCCTGTTATGGATAATAATGACGTTTATGGGAGCTAAATACCTGCATACAAGTGCAAAACACTCTCGTTTTTTTTCACTTGGGTTACTTTGTGTGCCTGTGATACAATTTCTTTCTGTCAGATGGAGTCAGGGGAGGTGAAGTAAGTAGCTGACTTGCTTGTCAAACCTGTCTCTGGTGGATCAGGCAGCTGAAGGATTGGAAGTGGTTAATTTCTGCCCAGGGAGAATAAGAAAATTATCATCCCTCCACATTTGCACAACCTGCTTGTGAAACGGCAGGTGCCAGCTCTGGTCTCAGCAGTGAGGAACAAAACTTGGCTTGTGGCTGCTTGGTGTGGCAGACGTGTAATGCAAGTTTCCGTATTGAAGCAGGACAAATGCAGTGGAAATGAGGTCAAACACATTTTTACTGTGAAGGTAGTTCATTTCCTACCTGGGCTGGCTGGGATGGTTTGTGTGAAGCCAAGGGTAGCTCTGCTGCTGGGCAGGCAGTGGTGTTTGCAGCAGCGATGCCTCGCGTGCCGTCTGCCAAGGCCAGAGCAAAACTGGGAAATGTGGGCCAGGCCTGGATTACTGACACAGGAACATATGGTTTCCTGGCTGATCTGTGAAGCTTGGGTGTGTTTGGGAAAATAGATGGATTCATGGGCTTTGTGAGCTTGTCACTGGCTTCTCACTTGCTGGAGAAACAGAACCAATTGCTTGGTACCCCTATGGCACTGCAGGGTGGGCCTGCCTAAAGTCTGGTTTATGGTTGATAAGGATCTCAGCCATTTCAAAGTTTTCCTTTTGGCTTGAATCAGAAATTTAATTTCCTGTGAGAAGGAATTTAAGGAACATTAATTTTACAGCCAATAAAACTCTTATTTCAGCTGTGTCATTTTGATTATTTGCAGGAAATGTGAACACAAATGAATTAATTCAAATTTCAAATGACTTTCTATTTTCCAAACTTGCCAACTAACACCAGAAATTATGAACATCACACCTACCTTGTTGGAAGGAATTACTTTTACTGCTCATCGTTGTGTGTGTGTGTGTGTGTGTGTGTGGCGCATATTTTCACACACATTCTTGTTGAATATTTTGTTTCAATCACAGTTTCCAAAAGAAAAAGTTCTCTTAAAGTTTCTAGATGGCTTTAGTAGGGAATATAAAAAGGCAAAGAGGTACCTATTGGTGCTGAGGGAAAGGAGTAAAATGTGCCTGTGAAGACTGAACCACAATAAGTAAAAAAAAACCCTGGTTACTGCAGGTGCTCAACAGCCTTTTGGGCAGAAGGCAAGATGCTCAAGTTCCATACAGGCAAATTGCCAATGCACATGGCAGCTGACCTGGCAGAGATGAGGCTGCATTTTCTTAGGGAAGATGCTGTAAAATTTGCTGTGAGACTAAAACTTTTTGTAAAAATTGGATATTTCTGTCATTATGGTGGAAAGAGGAAGCAGGAGTTTGGTCCTGGCTCAGTAAGGACACACACCCAGTGGGTCAAAACTCCTGTTCCTCCCTGAGCCAGGGTTGGAACTGGCCCCACAGGACTGGATATTCCCAGACCCATCCCTAGCCCAGGTAAGCTGGGTAAGGCAGTTGGTAAATTGGTAAGCTTCCAGTGCTCAGAAAACACATTTTGGATTAAAAAGACATTTAGTTTCCAGGGCTATCAAGGCACAAGTTTTCCTGTAATGTATATTAAATTTAAATGCTAAATGAGCATTTAGATCAATCTTTATCCTGCATGTTCTGCTAGAACACTAAAATAATTTATTCTCCTTTCCAACATAAATTCAATAAAGGTTATTAGATCAGGTAGTTTGATATCTTTATTATTACAGGCAATTTCATTTCCTTCTGTCCTTTGCAGAATCCAATAAATTGAGGCTTGTTTTCCTGAAGAGCACTTAGCCATTGTTTAAAAATATCAGGAGACAGAGAATCATCTGTCCCTTTCTGTGCCTTGTTCATGATGTAAAACACTCACTTCATGTCTGGTTTAGAGCTTGCTGTGGTTCTGCTTTCAGATGCTTGTTCTGCTTGCACCTTCCTCAGTGTGTCAGGGTGTTTTGGGAGACCTGTTACCTTTATCCCTGTGAAACTATGTATGCCTTGCAGTGTCATGTCTCAATCTCTTTCCTGTTAAGATACCCATGCTTGTCTCTAAATTCCTTACAGAAGGAATTATGGGGGTTTTGCCCATCCTTGAAACTTCCTTGCAGGTTTTCTGTGCTAATTTTTAAAGGTATTTTTTGAAATGTGGGCATCCTGATGGTTGCAGTCTCATAACAGTGTCACCTGTGACACTCCTAGAGGTAAATTCAAGTCTCTATTCCCATCTGCTAAACAGTTTCTCACTTATCAGGCAGGCTTGTGGGACCCTAGAGCATTTGGTGGCACTTAGATTGCACACCTGCTCTTGGTCTCAGTCCTTTTCAGGATTGTGGTTGCCCAGGACAAGTTTTAGAGATGTCCTTTTAAGCTTTTTCCTAGGTGGAAAAGTTTTGCTTGGAAATGTTGTAATGGCTTGTCTCCTGATAAACCCAACCTCTAACAAATGATCCAGATCACGCAGCCTAACTGCTTATTACTTCTCCTTACTGCTTAGCATCAAGCCCTTGGTTATCTGCACCTTTTAGAACTGATGTTTTTATACCAGTTTCTACCTGAGGTTGGTTTTTTTTTGTTTGTTTTTTTTTCTACTTTGCTGATTTTCTACTTTGTTGCTTTTCTAATACAATTGTTTGTGTCTTCATGGGGTAAATTGCTTCAAGTTATCGATCCAGCTGAAAAGTTGCATAAACTGTTTCTGGGCTTTGAGGGAAAATCTTAATGAGATTATTGTGAAACTGGATCCATTTTCTGGTTGAGTTTGGAAATGGCTTTGCTGCCAAAGGTATAACCATCCCCTCACCAGAAGCATGGCAGCAGCTACCCTGTGGATATGACTTTTAAGATCCCTGCAGCAATTCCTAATTCATTACTTGTGTGCTCTATTGATATAGAAAAGTGATTACTTTTTAATGAGCACATCTTGTTCTATTAATTCAAGTGCCTTAGGACTTCTAGGTGTATTGGAGTCATGGTTGACTTTATCAAACAGACGTGTAATCTCATTTAAAAAGTAATATCTATTTTGCATAAACCGTGCTAAGTAGCTTGTTTATATTCTCATTTTCTATCTCTTTGAACAATCTTTGTATTCTTCATGGCTTGTATTTAGTTTTCTTACCTATAACCAGGCCAGATCATTTGAGTGTTGGCATGAAAATAATGGGTTTCTAGGCTTGTCAATATTATGATTAAGATTTATGAAAAATTATCTGAAGTGGAAAAGGTGCCAAAACCTTCTTGGCCAACTTCCAGGCCTCTTTCAGACTTCTTTCAAAGTTCAGTACAGATTATTTAAATTTCAGCTTTGTAGTTAATCACCTGTACAGGTAAATTGTGATCTACCTGTGCACAAACATCTGTCAGTGGTACAAGTGGATGAGCCTTCTCCTTGAGTACACACCAAAACATCAATTGAGAGCAATGTATTCTATATACATTATTAATTAAACCATCCTGATATGAGCTGCTGTCAACAGCCCTCTTGCTTCCAGTACAATTTTGAAAGAATAAAAAGGTCTGATTTTTCCTAGTCCTCTAATCATGGCATCTTCCATAGAATCCATTTTTTATATTCACGGCTTGTCATGCTTGTCCTTGACTTGAGATATGACTCAACAGAGAGCCAGTAAATGTTTCTTTTGGAATTATTATTTGTGTTTCTGTTAAACAAAAAATTTTAGGTGTGTCAGGTGTTGCAAGTTAATAAATATTTGCTCATTCCAATGAACAATTTCACTAAAAATTTTGGAAATGGGTCAATTTCTAATACCCACTTTAGTGTGCGTGTGTATGTTCGTGTACAGTTTCTGGTTCGAGCTGCCCACTGTTCACCTGTATCTAATGAGGCTGATTCCCAATGACTCTCTGTAACCAGCTGCTCTTCACCAGGTCCAGCACAGGGACTATTTCACCTGTACCTGGCATAATTGACTCCTGCAGCATCCCTCCTGACAGCTGAATCCCTGAATCCCTTTCTGTTAGGGGATCATGGACCTTTAGAAGCCGTATGATGAATTCTCTCTGCATGGGACTTCAAGCAGCAGAGTATTAAATGGAAGGGTATCTTTATCTTTTTAATTAAGCACTGCAAAACAAACCCAATCTCTTTCTGTCTCATCTCTTGGACAGCTCACAGCTGTCTGTCAGTGTGCTTTTCTCCTTGATTAGTAAAGCTAAAATCAATGTAACCTTTAGGCAGTGTAGTGATGAAAAATGGTGCTGCTCTGATATGCTGGAAAGACAAAGCCAGATTGACCTGAGAATGGTTGTACAGTGGTAACACAGGGCTGCCTTTTTGTCTTACCCATAACCCATGGCCCCAGCTGTGATGGCAGGTTGCTGTATCACTGTTTCCTCACTGCTAGCTTGCTTTTCACACAGCAACAAACAAAGCAAGAATATGGGCTTCTAGAATCTAGGACAGGCTCAACTTTCATTTGGTGTCCTGATGTGCAACTGATCCTGAAACCACTATGTAAAGGTCCAGAGAAGTGATCAGAGCAATTGTGAAAGCTGAGCTGACTTTTTTTAGTTGGCTTCATTTCAAATGTGTTATGCTGTTTGTTATATTTCAATTGAATTATGCCATTTGTTGCCTCTTGGTTACCTAATACCTCATGATATTATTTCACAACATGACTGCTGCCCTAGAGTTGCTACCCTACCATACCTCAGGGAGTTTTGAGACAACATTTAGCTGCAGAGTAACGCACTGCTTCTCCTCCCACTTCCCCCAGTAAAAGATGATGGAGAGCAGGCTACAATGGCAAGATTTAAAGCTGTGCCCAGACAGCTCAAGAGGTTGAACTGGAAATGCCCCAGATTCTGCTTCTTGGGCAGCCTGACCCCAGCCCCAGCTGATTCTTGGGGTTGTTCTGTGCAGGGCCAGGACCTGGACATGTGATCTTTTCAGGCGCAGGATATTCTATAATTCCACGATCCAGGATGGGGCTGGTACAGCTGCAGTGTGGGTAGTGAGGCTGCTCAGCACCACAGAAAGGTTTAGACCCTCTGAACAGGCTAAGGGGTGGGACTAATGCAGAAGCATTTTATTTGGTGGCTAAACATGCATGGATGTATTGAATTTGAAGCACGGCTCTGCAAAGTAGAACAAAGGCACTTTAAAAGTGTCTATGCCACTGTTGCCAGTAACCCAAGTAATTTCAAGTTATTCATTAAGGGTTTGGCAGACATTTTATGTGGGTTTTCCCTGCGAGATTCCCTCATAGGAAACTGAGCTGTGACCTCTTCCTGTTGCACAGGCTCTTCTCTGGAGAAGGAGAGTTCCTCTGTGCAGGGATCCAAGCTGCTGGTTGAATAGGGGTAATCAGAAAATTATTGGGCTAAGGCCTAATGTAACCCTGGGTGAAAATAACTGGCAGTGACATGAACAGTACAGCAAGTCCATCAGCAGTGCTGGAGAAGTGACTGTGTGTGCAAAGCTGCCTCCTCTGTCACAGCGTCCAGAAAGAAATGAAATCTCAGTGTGAGACAAATTTTCAGCTGCTGCCAGCAAAAGCTATGGTTAGTTTAATGCATTTTGTCAGCTATCTAGTACTCAATTAATGTGACAGGAAATAAAATGGCATGAGCACATATCATTCTCTGTTATGTATTTCTGGTGAGTGCTAATTAATTTGTCATTCCACTTTCCACACTGTACATTTACACAGTAATGAGTTGTAGCCATCTGCTGGCATGAAATGATCTTTTTTTTTCTCCTCTCCCCAGAAAGGAGATAGACAGACTGCCTTTCATGTTTTTCCTTATACTCTAAGATATCCAGAAAACCTTATGCTTAACACTGACATTGGCAACAACAAATGCTAATTTACACATGCAACCATGTAAGACCAAGGAAAGAATTTTTAACCCTACATTATTTGATGATTTAAAATACTTACTGTGAATGTTCTGCCTTGGGGAGTTTCATGTAGTGTTTTAAGGGAACAACAACTGCATTGTCCCCTGAATGAGGAATGCATTCTAAGGTCTTTTACTTATAAGAATGATAAGGTACAGTCCATCCTCATCAGAAAACTGCCCCATAGACAGCAACTTCTCTAGCATGAATGCTAAACCATGCAGAGCCATGGAAGTAGAATGAAGGAGATGCAAACTCGTAAAATAGAAAGAAGGAGAAATAATTGAGGCAGTAATTCCTGTTTCAAAAAGCATGGCTGCTCTGAGCATCTGCTGCCCCAACTTGCTGACTTTTCACATTATATTGAGAATGCTTATAGACCCTGTAAGACTTGCATAATATGATGGCAAATATGTCTGTAAGGAGGGGCAAGACACTTAAGGTAATTTTTGCAGGTACCTCAAGACATTGATTGCATAGTTGATCCTGAAATGAGGAAAATTAAATCTCTTTTGCTTAAAATAGACATTTTAATAATCTGCCTTTTATACTGGAGTTCCCAATGTCTCTTATAAACTCACTGTGTTTTTTACATCATCAAGCCCTGAGACAGCAAGACAGTTTTAAAGACTTACCCACCACTCTTGGTACCTCACCTACTTCATCCTTGATTTCTCTTAGAAGTTCTCAGGGAATAATAGGGATGTGTTAGTGTTCATTTTCAGTTAGTTCAGTAACTTTGTCTACAGGCACTTCAAATTTCAGGTATTTGCTCCCCCTTATTCTGCACCCAGGAATTCCAGCATGAGAGTCTCCCCATTTTCTTCCAAAGTAAATACTTATGAAAGGAATTCATATAGCTTCCCTGCAGTGGCTTTGCCAGGGGTTTCCCTTGTAGAGATGTCTGATCCTTATTCAAAAATACATTTAGTATTTTGACTCCTTAAAAAAATAGAAGTCACAAATGTCAATAAAATAAAATAAAACAGATGGGCAGGAAGAGCTGCAGATATGTTTAATGTATCAAACACATTGAAGACTACCTCACAGTGTGCTATCAAGCAAACTTTAGTTTGTATGGACTGAAAAGTGTATCAACACAGAGTAGCACTGGCTACTCAGTGAGTATGTGCCCCCCAAGCAGATTTTTACCTGCCCTGTCGACATGTGGTGGCTGATCACTGTACTGGTGAGCTTGTGCCTGCCTGGGCAGTAATCAGGGAGTAGCTGTGAACTCATAGCCTACTCTGCCTGGTGACATATTTTTCTGTTATGTGTGTGTATGCACAGATCTGAAGGCTATGATTTACCAGTCTTGAATATCCGGGCAGGTTCATTGTTTACAAAAACAGGAACAACATGCCATCTGCAGAGCTGCAATCATCTGTAATTATTTTTGCAGCATGCTTCTTCTTAAGTAGGTTGAAAGGCTGGAGAGAAATTAGTGAAAATACACTTTTTAAAAGTTTTTTGATTCATTTTCTTTTCCAATCACCCACACACTGTTTCTTCCATTCATGCTGTTTTTATCTTGGTGGCATTATCTGTGTTCACTTATAGTTAGTTGTGTGACAGCGACCTGCTGATTTCTCAATGGCTTCCAACAGCACTTATTATCTGGCACTCTTCTTCAATCAGTGGATTGCAGAAGTACAATGCTCTCAGGGATACTCAGATAATGGGTTACAATCAAACAACATTACAGAGATGTGTTCTCCTGTCTTTCTGTAGTGCCTATTTGTGCGTTTGGCAGAGTCACAATGCCAACATTTGAAGTTCTAATAGGGCTTTCTATCTAAAGGTCCCCAAGCATTGTGCAAAGAACTGATAGATCCACTCCCTTGAATGTGCTGGGACTTCAGCACCTCCTGGGAATGCTGGAACTGGCAATTCTAGTTTTACAGCAACAGAAGCAAGATTTTACCCCACCTTCACAAATTTGTAGCAAGAAAGCAACTGCTTTATCTTCCAAGCGTTTCCTGAGGTCCCCTTGATGGAGGACACACAGGGTAGCTGTAGTTGGCAGATTTCCCTGAGCTGGATGCAGGCAGAGAATAATCTCATTTAATCGGTGGCAGAGTAACTTAGTGTATCTTTATTTGTTCATACCCAAAGAAGTAAGAAGCATCTCCCGTGTCACAAATCAGTGGGGAAAAGGTGGGATGGCACACTGACAGTAAAGAGCTGGGACTTTCTTTGGGCTCTGAACACAGGGAAAGGTAATGGCTGTAGGTTACTGGGGCCTGTCTGCCTGAGTGAGGAAGAACAAAAGCAGAAGGCAGTAGGCAAACCAGGGAGATGAATTAGGAGAAGTTTTGGTGGCTTAAGCCTGAGAGAAATTGTGTTAATGGCACTTTTGGCTACTGAAAAGTTGGAAAAGCAGAACAAAGTCCACTTATTTTTAGATTACTAAAAAGGGTAATGTTTCTCAAAAATAAAGAAATATTTCTATCCCTACTTCACTTCTCTAAATTATAATGAAACTTGGAAGTGTTCACTACCAGCTGAAGTGGAAAGAGACAGAAAGAATGTCTCCTATAACCTACTTGGTAGAAGAGAGTGAGGAGCACACATGCTACTCCCGTTAATTTGAAAGTAATAAAAGAAATCAAAGAAATATCACTGGGAAACCATTCAGGAAGCTATCTAGCCAATACTCATCCTCTGAGGCAGGGTCAGGAGCATCTGTGTTTCTTGAACATGTCAAAATAACCTATCCTTAAAATCCTCTGAGGCTGAGGTTCCAGTAACCTCCTGAGGTATTGCTTCCCTGGGGTACCATGTAATGAGTGGTATGCTGAGACTTCCCTGCTGTCTAGCCTAAGTGTCCCTTACTGCAAATTAGGTGAATTATTGTTCTATCTTTCAACAACAGTCTATTGCTATCTGGTTTTTGACACTCTCTGTAACTTTGCCCTCTGGTTTATGTGTCCTTTCATTCCATTTTTGGGAAAAGCCATTCCCTTCACCCCCCGCCCCCAGTTTGTTATTGTTGTTATTTCCCTACCTTATTTTTGAAAGCTTTATAATTGTGTCTCTTCTTCTCTGAATTAAGCCCAGCTTTTTGAGAATAACCCACTCAAACTCCAACTGGAGGTCTCAAGTATTCTCCAGACTGTAATGTTTTTCTCTGTCTAGCAATGGTTTTTTCCTCATATAGGACTTACCCAAGCCAGAACTGTTCATTGAGCTGTGCCTGCCATGTCTGGCAAGTGTGGGCCAACTAAAAGATGAGCGTGGTAGTAGAAAATCAGCTAAAGAGGAGAACACGTAGGTTGGTCCTACAAGGGGGATCAAGATGGACCTTGGAAGAGGGAAGTGACCTGGATGCTAAGGCACTGCTAGAGGGCCTTACACTGTCTGGAAAGTAAGTCATGGCACAAGAAAAGAGAGTGGCTCTGTCTGCAGCAAAGGAGGCTCAGAGAGGGAAAATGGCTTGGTAACTGGGATCATCCCATACAATATGTAAAGACAACATCATTAAGGATCTTTAAGATCAAGTAGGAGAAAGCCTAAGGAAGTGTTGCAAGTCTCACAGAAA
Source organism: Chaetops frenatus (assembly GCA_013400775.1). NCBI lineage: Eukaryota > Metazoa > Chordata > Aves > Passeriformes > Picathartidae > Chaetops > Chaetops frenatus. Next base: position 290,334 of record VZTR01021033.1, on the reverse strand, counting down.
GCCAGACATGTATAAATTCCTAGGAGGAATCTTGCTGGGATTAGTAGGTCTAGTAGGTCTACAACCCCTGGGAAACATGCTTCTCTAGGAAAACTCATACAAAACTCATAGAGTTGTACCTAGAGAATGTGTTGGAGAGGAAAGAACAGGTAGGAAAGGACAGAAGAAGAGCTGAGAACATTGTCACTACACCCCTCTAACTGAGGAAAGGCAATGGGGTTCTGATGACTTTCAGGATACCCTTTTTTTGCAACTGTGTCTTTTCACTTTCAGGTTTTTAGACACAAAAACTGCCAGGACTGAAACATATCTTGGCTCTTCCCCATGGTGTATGTATATCATTCAGTTTTACTTGTGGCATGGTCCTTTGTACTTTTGAATTTTATAATTTGCAGACTATCCAATTGTTCACATTCATTTTAAATTCTAAGCTCCTCATCTTAGCATGACCTACATGTTAACTCATCACCCAAGTCACTGATAAAGATATGAAATCGATTTGTCTCAGGACAGCCTGTGTGACCTGACTTGAATGACCCTCTCATTTAAAGTCCAACATATAAATGTGCATTTATCTTATAGACTTTATTTCAAGCTCTTTTCTGAGAACAGAAATGAGACTGTATCAAAGGTGTGCTAACATCAAGACATACTGCATCAGTAGTTTCTTTCCCTACGTGAGACTAGTCATCTTTTCAGAGAAAAAGATGAAAGGCTTTCTTACAGCTTGTTCCTGACAAATGCAGTGTTGTTGAGGAAGGACCTGCTTTCGGGGTTGGAGACTCTGCAGTGACATCAGTCAAAATTGCAGAGCATCAGCTCCCTTGATAAAAAGATCGTGAGTTTTTTTCTCCACTCATATTTTTAGACAGATGCAGTTTTGACATCCTCTTTCCATTTAATTTCTTGTCAAACACGTATGCTAGCTGAACTACAATGTTTTTTGTGAATAAGTTAGCTAGCCCGTTGACATTAACAGGGGATTTTCTATTGCCATAATTGGCTGGAGGCCTAACTGGCTACATCTGAAAGCAGTTTCCATGCCAGCACAAGGAGTAATTGAGCTCAGCAAATATACATCCTGGCAGTTGCAGCTGAACCCTGTAGCTCAACTCTCTTTTAGCCTATATGGGTTCAGCTAATAGTTCTTATATCTTACAGTAACTAAGGTGGTTTTAAAGCTATTTTGTCCTTGATACTAAACTATATAAATAATAAAAATAAGCTAAAAAAGTATATATTTTTATATTAGAGATAATCTAGCAATAAAAGCAAGTAAGCAAGGAATTAAAGTAACTTTACATGCCTTTCCTGCTCTCCATTAGCTGTCTAGTTTGTATGGCAGGATGTAACATTAAAGCCCAGGCAGTTTTTAAATAATTTCCCTGTATGTTTCCTTTCTCATATATTTTCCATTCACCTTTTTGTTGTTGTTGTTTGGGGTTTTTTGCCTTGTTTTGTTTCTTTTTCCCTTCTGCTTCTTCTCGTCCTCTGGTTTTTCAGTTAAATGGTTTGGCCGTGGCCCAATCCCTGTCTTGCACAGTGGCAGGAGGTAAGTACCAGGAGAAGGAGGAATGGCTCACCAGGCAGTAAGGTAGCAGGGTTTATCCAACACTCAGTGGAGTGTGGAAGAGCCCAAATGGTCTTGTGCATGTTGGGGTGTGGGCTGCTTTCAAGAAGCTGGTGACTGCTTGGTGCAGCACCTTCTGCCCTCTCTGGTGCAGGAGCTGGCTTTTGGCTTCCTGGGGGCTTTTGGGGCTTTCTCATCACTCATGGATGCAGGTGCCATCTGGTTGGGGTCTGTGTTGTAAGGGGGTGTCTGAATGGACTGGAAATATCTGATAGAGGTCATTAGCACTGAAAGTTGATTGTACTTCTATTCAACCTCACTTTGGGGTAAAGTACAAAGTCTGCAGTGTGTTTGCATGCCTTGGAGGGCAGCAACATCTATTTTCAAGACAGGCCTAAGGGGTGAAGCTTGGGAAGCTTGTGAACTTTTTTATTAAAGCCTGAGTTCCAGAGCAAACCGATATTCCTGCCAAATGGCACACTGCTGCTTGGAGTGCCTCTTGTTTCTCTTTTCCCTATGGGCTGTGTTACTGTTATGTCTTCCTGCATAATATTTACCCTTTGTCTGCAACCACATCTGTTAGGAGGGACATTGGTCTGCCAACAATATATTTCATGGCATAGGATGCTCTTAAATTAAGTGTAAGTATTTGGAAAAGCATAGTGTGTGCTCTAGTTTCCAGGCCTCCAGCTATCCCCCACGGCTCCCTTTATTCATCCCTTCACCAAAAAATTGGAAGGTTTTTTTAATAATACACCACGAATAAAAAAAATAAATAAAAAATTAAGAAAAGGAACCTGAAAGTGTAATAATGGAGTTGTGTAGTGTAGCTTGCAAAGTTCAGTGAGTTTGAAACTTGGAATGGAAATGTGCCTTTCCCTGCAAATAAAAAAATTGATCAGGTATTTCTATATAGACAGATGGCCGCCTTCTCCTAAAAGCCAAGTATGAGACAGTTGTGAGCTGAAACATGGCCATGGTATCCAACATCTGGTAAAATTCTGAGCAGTAATGTAGTAATATTTTATTGTTTAATTTTCTTTATTGGGTTGTTTTCTATACATGGAGTGATCCTTCCTCTGTTCTTAGTTTCATAGTGATCCTGTTCTCAATTTTTATTTTCATCTCCTCTTCAAATACGTGCTGTGGGTAATTAAGTGTTTTAATTTTGCTCTCCAGTATTGTTAAGAAAATTGTTCTTACAACAATAGTGGAGTTTTTCTTTTAAACACTTCATAGGTGGGTCATACTGTTTTTTTTACACCATCACCAATAATACAGCTTGCAATGTTAGTTGAAAACATTCTGCTGCATTGCATAAATCTACTGCCCATCATAGACTACACATACATAGCTCTGGAATCTTTAAATAGAGCTAAATATAAAAGCAGCCTTGGAGTACACAAGTACATAGCAAGAAGAAAAAAACCCAAAGAGTAGACCACAGTAGTCAATGTAATAATCAACAACTTAGCACAGAGACCATGGCTTGTGGTAGTTGCCACAGCAAGGAAGGTTTTAAGAAGTAATCTGAATGCAGTCATTGAGGCAATTTTAAGTTGCTAACTTCTGGTCACGTCCCATATATAAAAGTGTAGTAATTTGAAACTCAGTGGGTATGTGGTACAAACTGGCAGTGTGAGCCTCTCAGTCTCTTGGTGTTGTTCAGAAAAATAGGTCAGTCAGGTGGGTCAGAATATGGGAAGATGTGGAAGAAAAAAGGAGTAGCCAAGACTGGATGCTCTGTAGCATACAGAAACAATAGCATGGATGGATTGCAAGATGAGATTCCAAACTCACCAAGAAAATTAGATTTTGCAGGTGTGCTCTGCATGGACTTGAGCAGATGGGGGAGAGAGCATAGCTGTGTCTCTCCACAGCACAGGGAGGAGGAAGTTGAGAAACAGAGGCATGGAAATGGAAGCCTCCCACTCCAGTCCTGAACACACATTCACAAATGTTAGATTTTCATGACTTAAAGTGCAGACTTCAGCTGTCTCAGTAATCTTTCATGGATTAAACCACTGTCACCAGAGAGACAATTAAGGTCAAGATGCTGGGTTCACACTTCCCTTTTAAAACATAAACAAGTTGAGATTTCATAGTGGGATATTTTGGACTTTCTTAATCTTAAGGCATTCACAAAGAAAATAACTCTTGAGAACTGTAAACTATGCACAATATCTACACTGTTCTGCCAAATAAATTGCAAAGTTTATGCTAGCTTTCTGTGTTACAGGCTTTTTCTCCAGAAGATACAAATTTTCCTGAATGATGTTCTAGTGACAAAGTGGGTTTGGGGTCCCCTAGAAAGAGAGGTTTTAATTTCACATTGCACTTGCCCCATAAAAGTTCACCAGGTGCTGTGTTGTAGGGCAGCACGAATGGTAGGTAGAGCTCTTTCTCTGCCTGCTCACTGAAACAGCACGGTCTGTGAAATCAAAATGCTTTGGGAATGAAACCCCAGGAATTAAAGAAAATTTGATATTACATACAATTTCTGATTCAATTCCTGTTTTCACGTTTTTATTTGGGTAATTTTGTCAGCTCCCACATGATGTGGGATGGCTTTTCATTGCTATGTGAAGAAGTTGGTGGTAAATTACAGAACTCTGACAAAGTGCCTTTTTTCTTTATTCCAGTGGCATCAACCTACTTTACTACCTCTAAGTCAAAAATCCACTTCAGTTAAAACAGAATTTCATATTCATGCATACAATTGGTTTGAAAAACCTGCTTTTTTTTTTTTTTTTTTTTTTATTTTTTATTTTATTCTTTTAAAGACTTGGCTTTAAAC
>VZTR01021033.1:248229-285894 GCA_013400775.1 Chaetops frenatus | reverse complement strand
ATATCCTGTCTCAGATTATTGACCTGGATAAAGTATAAAACAGGTGTTAGAAACTGACTGTGAAGACTTTCCTTCATGGTATCCCTGCGCCAAAACCTTGAATATATGTATTGGAATAGCAATTCCTCCCATTGTTATCACATCAGTCTTAAAGAAGTTGACATCAGCCTGTCCTCTAATGAATATTGGAACATGTGTCAAATCAAGAGACAATGTGAAAACTTGATATTAAGCTCAATTTAGCTTCAACCACTAGTTACTTTGCATTGTCTTCCAAAGCACTTAAAATGTTTGGAACAGGACCAAAAAAAAAATTCAGTAAAACTTGGTGGGAATTCAATGAGAGAGGGAAATTTAGCACATGTCTCTTCTAATTGATGCTCTCACAGGTCAGGTATTCAATCCTATCTTTGGACTTTTCTAAATTTCTGGCAACCACCACTTTGACACATGAGTTTGAGTATATTAAATGATCAGATGAAACTAAAAGGCACTACACAATCTAGTACCACTATCTTGAGCGTATTTGATGTTTTCCTTTGAAAAACTTCAGTGCTTAAAACTCTCAAGAATTTATTTGTAATTAAATATATCATTTTAAAGTCTCTACTGAATGACCTTATTAAGTATGGTTTGTCACTTTAAAAAAAAATAATTTTGTAAATAAACTTATGAAGGAAATTAAGGAACTTCCCAAGGAAGGGAATGGTTTTGCAAGTTCCCACTCTGTTAATTAACTATGGTGTCTTGGAGGGGGGAGTCCAACAGAGTTGGGGAATTCTCCATATTAAGCGGTTAACAGCTGTCCCCATTCCAACTGCATGAATGACAGACAGGAGAGACCAATATCTGAAGGAAAAGGAAGTCCTGCTATCTCCTTTTAGATGCAATGGACTGGGGGAGGGAGGCTGAATGACTGGCCAAAGGTCAGATGGGTGGACTTTAGTTGAGTCAGAAATAGAAGCACGATGTCTGGACCATCGAGTCTCAAGGCCATCCCTGCTCTCTTATAACCCTGATTGCTGATAAGCTGCTTGTTGGTTACATGAAAAACCTCAGAAAGGTTGGTTCAGATAAGCACTTATTCCTCTGAGAGTTTATCTCAGCCTAACTCAAACTCTCTGGCTCCTCTGAGCCTGCAAAGTGGATGTCTTGCAATAACTTTTTTTAAAAAATACAGTTTCTGTATTTTAAAATCTGGTTGGAAGCAAAATGGAGAGCAAGCTAACAGGGATGAAAATTAAAGATAATGTGAAGTGAGTAAACTAAATTTCAAATCCTAATAGGATTTGATCTGGCAGATCTTGGTGAAAGTCACTGTGGTTTCCTTTTTTTTTTTACTTCTCCCATTGCACTGGAAAGAAATGGAGCACTTCTCCTGCCCCTCTTTGAGATGTTTCCCTCCTTGGCTTGTAAAGTACTGACTGCTGTTGTCCAAGATGTCTTGATGGGATATGGGGGGAAAGAACCTTTCCCCCAGTAAAGTTTCAGTATCAGACCAGCATGCACTGGGGATCAGCTCCTACTGCAGGATGCAGCAACTAGAGACCATGATTTGCTGAACCTGTTTTGTGCTGTTCCAGCACAAATCAGAACTTCACGTCCTCCTTGTTGGTGGATTTAAACTTAGCTTTCCCACCTTGTCTCAAAACACCCTCACCCCTCTTTTTAGGTATCAGAAATGCCATAACAAGTTCTGGAGCATAGTTCTAAGGCAGACTGCTATTCTGGAGGGGCAAGACCAAAAGCCACTTATGAGAGAGATGCACAGATGAGTTGGTGTGTTTTGAGTGCAGCATCTGCTGAAAGAGGTTGCCCAATATGAGCCATTCCTTCGCCATTGTTGTTGTTCATTTTCAGCTGAACTGCTCCTGGCAGGACTTCCCTAAGGGATGTAGCATGACTGCACTGCATTCCTTCTCTCCCAGCCAAGCTACAGGAAGAACTGGTTATCACTGTCTGACTTTCTGGGTAAGATTGACTCAGTCCAGTTGTCCAGTTCTTACAGACCCCTTCCTCTTCAACAACTCTTTACCTTTTGCATCATATTCAGTGACAGCTAGTGGAAGACCGTGTGTTTTCCTGGGTAGGGATGGGATTCTTTGCCTGCAAAGATCTTAAGGGAAGTGTCTTGGTCAGATATGGTTTTTATACGTGCAGAAGAAGAACCTTCCTCCACAAAACCTTTGGGGATATTGAACTGAGATGTGCCCTAATGATTGCTTTGTCTTTACTATCCTTACTGAGCACTGGCTTTAAGAGCAACCTTAAAATCCTTCCTTGCCTTTTCTGTCCTTTGAATCCCAAGATCTCCTTTGATTACCTCTGGAAGATCTTACTTACTTGACAGTTGTATTTCTGGGTACAGACTCATGGGATGTTAAATGCTCTTTCCCTGTGATCAAAGCCCAATGACCAATGGTTCATTGTAACGCAAGAACATTTAAATTAATAAAACCATAAATTCATGCCATGACACTGAATAAATATTGTTTATAGGTCTTGAGAGACTGGACTGTTAACGGTTAATGACTCAAACTAATTGTCTATTTGTGGAGGCTCCAGGGTGCTTTGCTGAGGTCGGGTTTGCACCCTCGGGGGGAGGAGGTGAGTTTTTGGGTGTGTGGTGGCAGTTTGCATCAGACAGAGGGGGAGGCAGAGGCAGATCGTGCAAGGTAGGATGTTTCAACTAACCCTTCCTTCCTTCCTTCCTTCCTGATGTATTTGTGCTTAAATATTGCAATATTACTATACACAATAATAACCAAAATGGTTACAGAGTTGCTTTCCATTGTGACCAAATTGTTCTAAAAGAAACCCTACATATATATTTCAAAAACCCACAAATCATTCAGGGTAGTTTCAGTCTAATCCACCCCACGGGATCTATTAACAAGAGCCTGAGTTACCCTCAACTTCTGATGTCTGTTTAAAGGAACATAGGGAAATACAACGTTCTTTGGCAATGATGTAACTGCTGCAGAACCTTTCTCCCCTCTATCACCTTTCCATTTTTAATGTGTAAAGAAAAAAATAGTAATTTTTGGTGTTTGAGTAACAGTCTTTGCCTCAGACAGGTGTTAGCCATTACACTATTAGTAGATCTTCCTTCTGATCTATCTCCTGAAGAGTAAGCTAGGTTATTCACAGACAATTAAGCAGTCAAGGACTAGAGTTTGTCTGAAAAAGAGAGTTCTTTTGCCTGATAATTTGCTATTATACAGATGCTTCCTGAATCAGTGAATAATCCCTTTGATTTTTTCATGACTGCAGTAAAAGCTGAAGCTCATCAGCCCTTAATAAATCGTAGACCCACAGAGATCTGCTCTACTAAAAAGTCTGCAACTAGAGTGCAAGCTTCCTAAGGGGAGCTCTGCCCACAGCTACATGTTATCCTAATCCAAGAGACAAGCTCCTTCCTCTGGCCTCTGATCTAACAGCTGTCAGATGACACAAAAGGTTTGTCTTTGAAATCACATGTCTTGGCAAAAACTATGAATCACATGTCTTGTATGAACTATGAAACTACTTTTATTGCTGTCGAGGAGTTTATTATGTCTTTATCAGCAGCAATAATTGCTTATTAAATGTTGCTCCAGCTTCTATTCAATTTTTCAGGGATTTACATCAGTAATAAAAAGGTAGGCTGACATAAAGGAAGCCTAATTATGTGAAAGGCAATTCCGAGTTAAAAAATCACTGAAAATACTATCATGGAGCAAGGTTCCTTAACAAGTTACAATCTAGGGATGCAGCACAAAATGTCATATTTAGATCACAGTTGTGAAGTATGTTTCTGTTGTTCTCTGAATGTGTTTTGGGTCTCTATCAAAACTCAAAGTGGTCTTGAATGTTCTTACTTAGCCTCCTAAATGTACGGAGAAATACAGAGCTGAAGCAAGGAGGGGGGGTTCTGAGCAGGAAATATGACTACCAGCTGTTAATTATACCTTCCTCACTATTGCCCAAGACCTTGCCTGCCTTGTGTACCCCTCTTTGTGCCCATGCCCATCCAGTCTGCATCTTAATGTGACAGTGTACAGGGAGAATGTGGTATAGGGTCTGGGAAATCAGTCCTTGAGAGCAGCCAAGAGGAAATACTTCAGTCTGAGAAAGACCTGCCTGGGAGCTGGATGTAAAGAGAGCTCTGGTCCTCCACTGCCCATGCTAGACCCTGCTCTGAATCCATGGCTCTTATAACAAAGTTTCCCTCTCACCTTGTCTTAACTTCATGTTTGTTAATCTCACGAGGATCTTTGGGAAGGTGCCAAAAACAATGCTCTCCTTGGCTGTTTCCAGGCTCAAGCTAAAAACTGAAAGCAAAAGTAAGCATACCCAACACGGCTCTGTGCAAGTGAACCCTTGCCAGTCCAATGGCTGCAGCAGTCCTGGCAGGTCCCATGAGTCCCCTTCCTTGTCTCTCTTCTTCTTGGTCTCTCAATTGCCTGGGGGAAATGTTGCTCCTAATTTACCCATTTGTTTCACTTTAGTTCACCCAGCAGCTCTCAGACAGCTGTGCTGTATGTGTGGGGATAGGAGATCTAGATGTATTTACTGCCCCCAAAAATGGCCCAGCTCATCTCTGTGGTCTCTGTGGTCTCTTGGTGAACCAGAGATGTTGCATGGCACAAGGTGTATGTGGGGCAATGTGGGAGCAATAACTCTGCTCTCTTTTAGAAACCCTTGCTCAGAAGGATCAGACCCCAAGAGGAGTCTGATTGACTGTGCAAATCCATCAGGACTGATGAAGAGATGAGTCTCACACTGTGGTCTGAAAACTGAGGAAGGGGAATTTATTCTGCTGCTGTCACTGCCAAGTGCCAAAACCAGCAATGGATGCTTGAACTGGTGAGAATAACTTTTTCCACAGAGAATGTAGGGCCCTGTCCCTAAAAAAGCTGCTGTGTATTTTCAGTGTGTTCCTGCTCTGACTTGCCAAGTTCTGCCATGTGTAAGAGTGGATGTTATGTCTTCCAGTCATGCTGTTGGGCATGGTGACTTCAAGGGAATGTGTGATTTGTCATCGCTAAGGAGTATAGAAAATACTAAGGGGATTAAATGCTGTTGTAATTTCCTTGCAATGGAAACACATTACAAATTTTATTTTAGTACTTCTGGGCAAACAGGTCATAATGTCTAAAGCAATTTAGAAAGTTGTAATAATTGCTCCTATGCTTTAAATAAATTCTCAGAGCAGCAGTAGCACATTGACATCTTAGTTTTGAGGTGATTTGGGAAGTTTACCATGTGATATGTAATCAAATGAAGTCCTGGAGTAATGCAAAACCTGTTCTGGGATACAAGAAATGATAGTGCCAACATCTGGAAAAGAGCTTTTCCAGGGAGGGCCTCTCTGACTGTATTCTTTACTACAAAAACTATTGTGAAGCAGACAAGTGTCTGTAGTCTTGGATGTTGGTTGAACAGGGAGGACGAAATGCGTGTTTGAATGTACATTCCCTAATGATGGTCCCTAGCTTTGGGTCAAAGCTCAGTCCCACGAAGGGCCAGAGAATCTCCTGTTGCCATTAAAGAGTCTAAGAGGTCTGCCCAGCCCCATTCCCTTATCCTTAGTGGAACCATGCCAGGTAGAGTCACAGCACCACTCTGTCTCAAACCATGTTTTCAACATTACAAAATGCAACCACAGCAATTCGGCAAACCTAAGATGACAACTTCCTAAACAAGTTCTGAAAAATAAATTATTAAATTAGCATAAATCTCAGAGCTAAAATAAAAGCTTCTCTGGGATTAAATACACACAGCTGCTTAGTCTGTTTGTAATCCAGTTTTCTCTGTGGTATCTGGCAGTCAGAGCATAAAAAGGCATTCTTGAAATTAATTTTTTTCTAGGACTCTCATACACAAAAGCATCTGGATACTTGGAACTTAAAAAAAAAAATGAAAAATGAACATAACTCAGACATTGCAGTTCTTATTAAAAGATAAATGCTTTCCAGGGATGTATTTCTGGTTAACATAATTTGAAAAATCTTCAGATGACAATAGATGTAGAGAATGAAGACAGCTTATGTGGCACAACATCTTGTAATCTGCCCTTGCTTGAAGCAAGAGAAATAGTTTAAATTACTGATTCCAACTAGTTTTCTTGGAAGTCAGAGTTCAATTTACATTTATGACTGCCTGACCCTATTTTAAGGAATCCAAATAAAAAGTATAGCTAGCCTTCAAAACTGTCTCAGAAATGACACAGAAAATGTTAAGCATACTTGTGGCTTGCACTTGTGTTGTTTTGTTTTTATCAAACTTACATTGCCTCTGGTTTTGAAGTCTCAGGGGAACATTTACTCTGCAAAGTGTGCCTTAAAATGTAAATGTGTTTTCTGAAATGTATTTTTTTATTGTTTCTGAAATACTTTTGATCTTTTTTTTTCAGTTCTCCTTTGTAAAAATAAAAACCTACAGAAAACAAATACATTCATTGTCCTTACAGTGACAGTTTAAGAAAGAAAGAAACCAGCCAGTCAAGAAACCTTTTAATGACTTTGGAATTGAAGTAGTTGTCATAGGAGCTTTTGAGAAATTACAAATTTTGGAAGACTTTAAGAGCAATGGACGGGTTTGAAATCTGCTGTAAAAGCACGTCAGCTCACAGACTGAAATAGGGCCAGCTGGCAGGGACTGGGTGTGTGGGCCAGATCAGCAGCAGCACACCAGCACTGCACCTCCTTTTCAGGAGCACACTGAGCACCAGTGGGCCTGGACCCTAAAGGCAGTAGCCCCTGCCTAGTCCTTGCCGTGCTACCATGGCACCATCCTGTGAAGTGCCTGGAGAATCTGCCCAGGGAGACAGGACACTGAGAAGGTCTGAGACTGGGAGCTTTGCCTTGCTGAAGTACTTCAGTGAAAATACCTGCTGAGTGCTAAGAAGACAGCAATATATATTGCTGATATAGTTTACTTGAAGGCACTGAATTCATAGGAGACCTAGGAGGGGTTGGCCAGTGCTTTGCGTTGCAATTGCCAGGGCCTCCCCGTGCTGTGGAAGTCCCTAAAAGACCAAAAGGTTTTCAAGATTTAACTAGAAATTGTGACAACCATGTCCTGGAGCAGCTATGAACATGTGCCCTCATGTATTCCCATTTCCAGTCAGGTAAAAAAAGATAGAGCATTCATGTCTGACCTTTCCCCATTCTCTAGCAGTTTCAGTGTATATTTGATTTAGTTGTAAGTACCTGTTAACTCAGAGAAGTTAAAGGGGATGAAATTTGGACTTTCCTTATTTCTTTAAGGTCCAAAGATAAGAAAAAATCCCAATTAACAACATCTCTTATTTGAGATTTTTTTTTTAGCCTGGAAAAATGCTCTTATATGAATCAAGAAAGGCATTGAATTCTCTGTAATCTCATGAGATATTAGTTTGCAATTTATAGGGTATTGCACAGCTCTCTGTATATTATGGAAGCACAGTTAAGAAATCTGTGTCAATCATTTAGTCACAGTTTCCTTACTCGGGCTGAATTAGCTCTCCATGAGACCGAACTGGAAAACAGATTGCTGAGATAATCTGAGTTAAAAAAAAAAAAACCACACAAAACAAACAAGCCAACAAATAAGTCAAAACTGATATTTATTTTGTTTTTTTTCTGTGTGGTGGAGATGGAACAAATAATGTTTGGCTTTGACAGCAAGGGCCAGAGAGGAGACAGGAAGTTTCACAGGCAAAGAAAAGGTACATAAAACTAATTGAATTTAGACCTTCCCTTGGCCCTTGAGGAGAGCCACTGGGGTGGAAGGGCAGAGAGCCATGCTACACAACGTAGTACCACAATGCTGACTCTCTCCTTTTAAACTCATCTAAGCTCAATATCTTGTCCACAAGGGGTATGAAACTCAGAAGTTTCAAAAATACTTTAATCTCTAAGCATGTCTAGTTATACCTCTCCATGGGGTTTCCAAGGGGCTGGGCTAGGAGAGAATTTTCTTCCCATGTTAATCTATCAGAGATATTTGGAAGCTTACAGTAGGTTTTGGAAAAGCAGAAGTCAAAAGAATAAGTTTTTCCTGCCAGCTGAACCAGTTATAAGCTGCTGAAATGGAAGATAATGAACATTTCAGGACAGCTCATTATCAGTGTAGAAATTCTGATAGACTAAGCAAGGGGACCCAGCAGTTTGAAAGCCATCTTATATTTTCTTTTGAGTGACAACAGCCCCTCTGAAATTAAAATTTGTGGAAGTGCTTTCCTTCCACTCCAGCCTTCCTCTGCATCAGTGTCTCCAAGGCTCTACCAAGGATTAAAAGTGGTCCCATTGTCATGCTGACAAAATAAATTAACATGAGCCACTATTTTCCATAATAACTATTTGACATTAAAGCATTTGGTAATTAAAGTAATCCTCACACCGTGGTGACACATGCAGTGTGACAAAACAGAGGTAACGTGGCAGCAGCAGAACCTGTCTCCTTTATTTACTCACTGCTTCAGTGCCTTGCCCTGTCAAGTGATTGAGCATCTTTTGAATTACCAAAGAGCAACTGAGTTAAATTAAAATGAATATATGTGGTGAAAACGTTAACTTGAAAGCATCTGCTGTGATAGCCCATAAAATAAAATCAATATACTTTTAGATTCAACATGCCCCTCCTGGGTCTGTGGTTGATTCTGCTGTGGTTTTCCAGAAAACAAAGGCTGTAGCTCAGCTGCTGGACTGAGGCTGGGAAGCTCTAACCTGGACAGCTTACAGATACAATATGTTACATGGCACTGGCACAGAGAAACCACCTCCACTCCATGTGAGGTAAGCAGCTTTGGACTATATACAAAGCAGAGAAGGCAGATAAAAGTGAAACAAAATGTTGATTTAAATGATCTGGGCCAGGCCAGGTAGGTCGTAGCAGAGTTGTGCCTTCTTTAGGATAGTCTACTGGAGATCCATAGTGCCACAGCTCTCTGGAGGGAGGAAGATCTCCCTCCTGTTGGACCAGCTCTGCTTGATGTGTGCCAGATTGTGGAGCTTGTCTGCACTCCTTCCAGGCCTTGGAAAACCAGCATCCATCTGTCTTTTTGCATTCATTTTCCAAACCAAGAATGACACCTGTATCCTTTATGCTTTTTTACTGTTCCAGTAACATAAATATATACTGCAGTTTAAAAATGCAATATGAAATGCTCTATATCCTGAATAAAAGCTACATGAATCAGGACAAAAATATAGTTTGAGACAAAAGATAAAAAAGGTGCTTTATTGATGAGTGAAATTTTAGGCCAATGTAGCTGCTTAAAAAGACCTTTGAAGATGGAAATTGAGCACATACAGCATGGTCAGCAGCACTGTCCTTCCTGCAGAGTGCTGGGTGAAGAAGTGAGTCCAAGAAAGTACAAAGTGAAAGGACTCAGGAAAAGCTGTGGTGATAACAGAAGTGAGGATGGAGTTACAATTCTTTACAATTGATACAAGGAANAAAAAAAACCCAAATAGAATCAAATGAAAGAGGAGGAAACAAAGTTCATTTTAACTTTAGCATAGTTTGCATGGGAGAATAAACTGAACAGAAACAACCATTTGCATCTCGTTGGTGTTCCACAAGATGGTGTGCCAGACAGGGCAAAAGCCTGTAAATGTAAATGTAAACCTCCATCTCACTGTCTGCTCTGCCACACTGCTTTTGTATGGTTCTGGAAAGACTCTCATTCTCTACATTCTTCTGCCCTCTCCCTGTCTCCTGTGACAAAGGTAATAAATTCCTGAGAGTAGGAAAGGAAGACGTGGATACATGCTTCAAAGTTTTGGCAGAGCTCAGACACAGTAATGTATTCTCTGCTGCTAAAATTCCTGTACTCCTTTCTAAATGAGCTAATTGGAGCTAAGGCACCACTCATGTAAGCTGAGTGGAAAATAGCTGCTCACTCTAGATGTGCAGCTCCATAAAGACAAGAAGCTTAATTTCAAAGGCTTAGCTATGACCAGCTGGTAAGTATACCTGGGGAAAGAACAGCTACTATTGTTAAAGTTTCTGTTCTGTTGCTATGGAAACCTTTATGGCATGGAGTGTCTTATATGTGAGTGGTATAGATGAAGAAATGCAGAAAAGCATTTTGTTATACAAGACTAAGATTGCATGGTCCTTCTTTTTTGTGCTTGTGGAAAACAGGAAATACGTTTTCAGCAAAGCGTTAAGTTATTTTAAATATTTTGTTACTGGAACATTTGGTCTCAAGTGCTACCTCTTCTGAGTTTTGAGAAAAGATAAAGCCATCTCCACTTGACTGCAAGCAGTATCCCTTAATTCTCTCTCTAAGGGATCCTTGAAAGACCTATAAAATACAAAATATTCACTCCCTCTGCTCAGTGTTTCTAAATTATTTAAATGACCTGAGGAAAAATGCAATTCAAGCTACCTCTGTGCTGGCAGGTTTTGGGACAGGAGCTCAGACAGAGAAAAACACATACAAGAGCATTTGAATTTTCCAAGCTAATTTTAAAACTGCCTAAAATGGTCCCAGGGCAACTTTAAGTTCTGGGTCCCTATGCTGATGAACATGGTGGCCACAGGGAGAAGGCAGCTCGAGCAGGCACAACCACCCAAAAATGTTTTAACTGCTCCAATTATTACCCTAGTTAAAACCCTGCATGAAGGGTGAGACAATCTGACATGTCTCCCCGGATTCAGCCCTGATCCACACATGGAACCAACTCCAGGTTGTAAATGCTCAGACCAAACCCTCCTAAGCTCAAATCTTCAAGGAGATATTTGTGGTAGTTAGAATATCCAGACTGTAATTCAAGTAGAAATTGTGCAGCATCTCAAGAAGACAACCTGACTATTTTCCTTTACAGAGATTTGCATTGTGCTTTGAATTAGATCTGCAGTGATTTGTAGCCTTCTGCCCTCAGGTGACCTGCAGCACAGCTCAGGTTGTGCTTCAGTCCATCTTTCCAGATGTCAGTGTGTCTGAGCCGTTGCAGAGGCAAGTGCTTTCTCAGAGCCATTAACATCTGAGTTAAAATTGCCTCCACAATATCAGCTGAGCTACAATATCAAACTGTGTATGCTTCAGCCATGAAATGGGTTAGCTGAAATCACCTAAGGCAGTGGCTTTACTGTCAAGAGGTGAATTACACCCACAGTGTGTCAGTTTGGAATAAGCCTTAAGTTTTAAAGCAAACTCTGCACAAACCAAGAGATGTTCAAGAGCGTCCTCCCACGAAAAAATCCAAATTGTTAGTGTACTGATTCCATCTTTAAACCAAGCCTCCCTTGACACACTCCAAACTATGTTTACCTAGAAAGCAAAGAAAAATGTTGAGATGACAATCTAGCAAATTTTCTTGGTTTTTAGCATGACCTCTGCTTTTAAGAAGTCCAGATATAGCTGGTTTGTGCTAAACTTCAAAACAATACCAATTTACTGGATACTAAGATGTCAAGAGATGGTAGTTGTGGTTGTTGGTGTGGTGTTTAACTTTGTGGGTTTTTTCAGGAAGCTTTTTAAGTGGTCAGGTTTATCTCTCAAATTCAGAGGCATCTCAGAGTGAAGAGAGGCACCAGATAACAGAAGTTTGATAAAGCAGGGAAGCGTGCTTGGCCCTAGCTATCCATCATCTTCTGGCCTGGTTGTTGCAGGGACCACTGCTGTTCTTATAGGAATTGCTGTTTCAGGCACTAATAATGCTCAATGTGTGCTTGAGACCTTTTAAGACATGACACAGGTGATAATCAGATTATCTGCATGTTTAGCAGTGGGAGCAAACGAATGTTCTTAGCTGGATTCCCATTTTTGCTGAGATCAGGGCAAATTACTCAAAACATGACTTGCAGGCATTAATGCAGTTCTCCCCTCTCTGCTCCCAAATATCTAGCAGTTGTTTCTCATATAATTTTTGCTTTTTCAATATGCTGGCAATTCTTCCAAAACCCAAGTTTGTGTATTTCAAGTCACGGTAGCTTGTAAGCCTTTTTGTGTCCTTGGTTTTCTGGACTTCTTCTCTTGCTCTGGTAAATTTTATTCTGGCTTTGCCATTTTCAGAATGCTTAATATTATTTCTGTGGATAAACAGAAGAGGATCTAACACAGGCCTTTTGTGTTATTGTGGCACTCAACAGTCCACAGTCCATTTCCTTATACATGTAGATTTTGATATAATTAGCTAAGGAAGCATATGGCAAAAAGCATAGCTGATATGAATGTTTGTAAAAAGCAGGTTAATTCTTGATTTAAATCAAAACACACACAATTTGCCCTGAAACTACTAAAATTACTTTTTTGGACACTTTCAACTTTGGCTTTTATATTTATAAGTCTCATAATGTTTCTTGCATGTGTCTTCAATTTTTTCCAGGTTTTGGCATGTTGTAAGATGGAAAGAAAGTTGGAGGCTTTTTCTTGCTTGTGTAAAGCAAGTATTTTTGTGTCTTGTTCAGGTAAGGTGAAGCATGGAAGTACGTGGCCAACTTTTAATATTCTGGATGCTCAGGCAAAAATAGTTTTCTCAGCTGAAACAGCCACATTTCTAACAGTCTAGGAGATGCCTGTTGCAATCATTAGAGTGTTTCATGCTATGTGTCTCATCCTTGAGGAACACCTATGAACATGTCTCACTGAGTAGATCCTAATTAACAGGGACCATAATTAGCCTTCTTGGAAATGGTTATAATCACTGTTCCTGAAGGGGTTTGCCCCTCAGCTAAACTCTGGGCTATTCAAACAAGGATTTTGACATAAGCAAATGCTTCACACTGGGAAGCAATACTTTAGCTTAAGAAATCCATGCTTTTCAACAGAAAAATCATTGTAATATTTGCAAAGCTGGGCTACTCTAATGGCCTCTCATATTTCACACATCATAGCTGAAGCTCATGAGAGAAGAATTTTGTTTTTTTTTATCTCATCATTTCAGCAAAGGAAATACTAGAAAAGTTGCTAGTGAGAGAAGCACTTTCACAGAACAGAAATTGAGGTGGTGGTTGCTTAAATTCTGTTTGAGGACAAACTGCTGCCGGTTCAGCTTGAGTACATTGTCTCTTGGGCCATCTGAAAGAGAAACCAGTTGATGTTATGGAACAGGGTTAGAAATTGGCACGGAGAGACATAAATGCCAGAGGTGCATGGTAGATGGCTGAGAAGAATGTATCCTAGTTGAATTTTATATATAAAACTGGTTTTATTGTTTTACCACAGCCTGGCTGATGGGCCACAGTGCTTTTTGGGTAGGAAGGAGAAGAAGCTGCACTACTCTGATCTTTCAAAAGACTAAGCTCATGATAGATTGGTGTTTCTCTGAACAAAAATGTAAGCCATGCTTGTTACCAGATTGCCTGTTGCTTTTTGCAGTGTTGTCAGTATTAAAAAAATCGCTGCTGTTAGAGGATGCTGAAATCACTCTTAATTTTATAATCCAGAGATCTGGGTAAAGGTAAATGTTCAAAGAAATTTTGACTTTTTTGTTAATGTCACCTTTCTTCTAGTTACTGCAAACAGAGACTGTAGTGATGCAGTTTATCTGTATTTAAATCCCCTTGAGCTGATAGCTTGATTGAAGGCTGAACTGTGATCTCTTTGTGCATGAAGAAAAGACACTCATTTATTTATATTAATGTCAAGCTTGTCTACTGCACTTTTTTCTTCATCTTAATTGAATGTGTCTGTGGTAGCAGAGAGGGCATGTGCTTAAATAAGAAGGACTAATTGGAAGAAGCTGTCAGGTTAACAGAGATTTAGTTGGATATCTTGCACTTGGGTAGAAAATATTCCTCAGGATAATCTCACACCATTTCTGAGGGCATATGATGGATGCATGAGGAAGAAAGTAGGAAGGTGTGTGAGGGTGGGAAATGTGTGAGGCTGCTATGTAATCGAAATGGGCCTTTTAATCTAGAATGGATAAAATGCTAAATAGATGGGTTCCCTGTAGGTTACTGATGCTTTCCTGATTTTTTTTCCATCTTATTTCAGATCCTCTTTAGCCCCTCTGCACTCTAGACAGGGGAGTTGGTTGGTTTCTTGTGTCCCTGCTGAAGTAACAGAGGCATAACAGGCAAGAGATGGTACATTCTCCATCTGTTTTCCTCACTGCTATGGCTGCAGAGCTGGGAAGGCTTGTTTCTACCATCAACTTACTGAAAGAATATCTAATGTTAGACTGAGTCTGTAAACACAGGGTTAGTATTTTCACTCTTGGTGAAATCCCCAGAGACGATAAGGAACTGCTCCTAATGTTAATATGCCCTATTTAAATTAAAATAATTTTTTTTCCGCCAAAACATGCTTTTAGCATGTTTTCCTAATAACCATATGGTTTAATCTTTTAGTAGTGGGTATCTAAACACTCTCCAAGCCTAACCTTGTAAAACTGGTGGCATTGGTGCCAACCTTCAGTTTGAGAGGTGTCAGCTGCCACTGTTCTCTGATGGGATCAGCTTTTGACAGGCTCTATCTAGCTCAGGAACCTGTTACTGCTGGTGCCCGTGCAGTGCCCCAGGTAGGCAGTGCAGCTGTGGCATCCACTGGGAGCAAATTTGCATCTATAGTGTTTCAGGAATGGGAGAATAAAAACAGCTTAGAGAGGCAGAGGAAGGCAGAAGTACTTGCTGCTGACCTTTGGAGAGGATGGGGTGCCTGTGGCCTCTCGCTGGACCCATCAGCCACAAGCTCAGAGCCTGAGAGCATCAGAAGCTACAGGCAAGTGCTTGAGACACTCTCAGCAGTGACCTGTCCTTACATGGTACTTACGTGCTGGTTTATATGGTGATACATTTTATTGTCATGTTTGTAAACAGGAAAGAAGTTTAACTATTTTCAGCTTTCATTTTACAACAAGCTGCTCTTTATTACAGTGAGCTGCCCTCAAGCTTTCTTAATAAACAGGTGGGCTGAGTGTGCAGTTTTCCAATGTTTTTACATAAATAATAGCTTTTGAAAGAAAACTGTGTTAGTCAGATTCTTCTGAAATGAGCAAAAGCTTTTCTCCACTGGGAACAGACTACCTGTTTGCAGCCACATTCCCAAATCCTACTGCAGCCACCGATCACCTAACTGCATTGCTCTTTCTTTCTCAAAATAGATTGCACGGAAGCCCTCCTGTTCCCAAAGGTTGCATAGGCACTTCCAATGAAGGAAAACCTCACTGCAATATTTATACTAGGAGATCCCTTCTCTGATACTAACATTTGCAGTTAGCTTGATGGATGTAGTGCACTTTCACTAAAACACTAGCAACATTATTTAAAAAAAAATTTGCAAACAGCTATTTTATACTCTACATAATTCCATCTGGAGAATGTTTCAAATATAAATCCATGTTCCAGAAATGTATCTATGTTTATTTCTCCATAGATCTAGAAGAAAACATAAGGAAAATTGGTCCAGAAAATCAACCCAGAGATTATTTTACATACCACTGAACTCTGTACTACTTTCTCTTTATTTACAGGTAAATTCAAAAGAAACCCGAAAAAGTTGGGAAAATACTTGATTCAAATGGTTCCATCATAATATTGCTTGCCATGGTGACCTCCTGGGACCTTGTAAAGTTCATATGCTTACAGAAAGTATTCAGTGCTTTATGAAACTGCAGCCACGGTTTAATATGGTTTAAGACTTCTTGTCTTTGTTTTGATTTACAAATTTTAATGATTATATTGTACTGGAAAGAGGTGAATATTTTTGTTCCCATTAAATCATAATGAGATGTAGCGTAAGCCTATTAGAAACTTCGCCTTCCACCCACTGAATCCCTGAGTTAATTACTGGTATCGTTGATTCCAGCTCTGTGAGTCACACCTGTTGAGCAAGATATGCAAGCAAACGGTCTTAAAATTAAATATATGGCTAAGCCATCTTCTCCATGTTGTTAGCAACTGCACTGAATAGAGCCTTATGGCTTTACATACATTTAAAATTTTGCTCGGTTGTGAACTTGTACCCTACTGGAATCATTTAACGTTTGAAACAGAAAACACCCGTTATCATTTTCACTTCCAAAATCTTGCTGTCTTAGCTTGTTGGGGGGCTTTTTTTGCTCTCCTACTGGCAACAGAGATGTCTATTCCGATTTCTTCACTGGTCAGGAGCGACTATGGAAAACGGTATCATTGAATTCTGCCACTTGGTGGCAGTAAGAAATAACACAACTGTCCTTGGAAGCGATGCTGTAAAACACGGCCGAGTGCCGGGTGATAACCGGGCCCAGTGGCCCTCAGAAAGGAAGACATCAGGAAGGGCTTTCTGCCAGCAGAAGCCCCAAGGCCGTTTTGCTTGTTGTAGATGTTAGCAGGTTTTCAGAGCGGCGCGGCACCGCTGGGATGCTGCCTCTGCACTCGGGAGGGCACCGTTCTGTTGGCAGATGTTCTGTACACCTCTTACATTTGTTGCTTAAGAATCAGCTCTACCTACCTAGGAGGGTTCTCGCCGGTAGTTGAGGAGAGAGAAGTTGCAAAATCTTTATTTCCAGTGCCTTAGTTCAGGCAGTGTCAGAGGCATGAATCTCCCTGGGGAGCCCCCCACCCCCAATGTAAATATTATTGCCTGCTTGGTTAGAAGAGACACAGCAAAGCCATGTAAGGAATAAACTCACTACAGAGTGTGTATTTGCATGTGGGAGTGTGTGTGTGTAAGTGTGTATGACTTGGCTGACTTACCACCACTTCTAGTACAGAAAATAAAAGAACTGGACCCAGAATTTATTCAGGTTCTTTCTCATCTTGGTTGATAATACCCAATAAAGGTCAAGTGCCCCAGAAACTGATTTAATTTGTGGTTACATTCCATCTCCCTTGTGCAACTCTTCTTTCAGGTGAGAACTGAAAATTTGTTTTTCTCTTTCCCCCTGTGCAAAGTTTTTCCTGCTGGTGTTATTTACTCTGAAGTTTTTTCAGGGGCATGCAGGGATAGGAAAGGGGAGAAGGGCTTTAAACTGAAAGAGGGTAGATTATGTATTAGGAAGAAATTCTTCACTGTGATGGTGGTGAGGCACCAGAAGTGGTTGCCCACAGAAGTGGTGGATACCCCACCCCTGATAGTGTTCCAGGCCAAGCTGGATGGGACTTTGAGCAACCTGACCAACTGGAAGGTGTCCTGTCCATGGTGAGGGGGTTGGAACTAAGTGATTTTAAGGTCCCTTTCAACACAAACAATCCTGTGTTTCTCTGGTTCTATGAGCTGAGAGCTGTTTTTCTCTTTGATCCTTTCTTCTGTCATTTCTCCTTCTATGTGTGTTTGAGTCTGTGCTGGTTTTGACTGGAATAGAGTCCATTTTTTTTCATAGTAGCTAGTATGAGGCTGTAGTTTGGATTATGCTGAAAACAATGCTGACAACACAG
Source organism: Chaetops frenatus (assembly GCA_013400775.1). Lineage (NCBI taxonomy): Eukaryota > Metazoa > Chordata > Aves > Passeriformes > Picathartidae > Chaetops > Chaetops frenatus. The sequence goes on along the minus strand of VZTR01021033.1, from coordinate 268,611 downwards.
GGATGTTCTATCTACTGCTGAGCAGAGCTTGCACAGAGGGAAAGCCTTTTCTGCTTCTCAGCTCATCCCTCCAGCAAGCAGTTGTGAAGGGACACATCCATGACAGGTTGACCCCAACAGACCAGAGGGATATCCCATACTATATGGTGTCATGCTCAGTGTATAGAGTTGAAGGAAGAAGAAGATCCAGAGTAATGGTGTTTGTCTTCCCAAGTTACTGTTCTGTGTGATGGAGCCCTGTTTTTCTGCCCTTGGGAAGTGGTGAATGAATTACTTGTTTTGTTTTGCTTTGCTTGGTTTGCACAGCTTTTGCTTTACCAGTTAAACCATCTTTATTTCAGTCTAGGAGTTTTCTCATTTTTACTCTTCTGATTCTCTCCCCCAAACCACCAGTGGGAAGCGAACGAGCAACTGCGTGATGCTTAGTTGTTGGCTGAGGTTAAACCACAATGGAGTCCCATTAAAACTCCTATTAAAGAAAGTCAAATTGTAATAATTATTCCCAACCTACTCAACTGGGAGAAGTTTTTAGAGTGAAAAGACTCTTGGGACAGAAAGGAAGCAGCCATCTGAGAAGCAGTGCTGTTATTTAATTTCCCCGTATTTCTAGAATTACAGCTATGTCTACACTATTAAATAGTATGGTCAAATAGGATTACTTTTTTAGACCAAAGGAACTGGTACTGAGGACTTGCTGTGCAGTCCACACAGCTTTTTGGAGGGTGTTAGCTCAGGCTTGGGACTGCCCTGTGGAAGGACCACACCTAACAGGTGGAATCGTCTACTGCTTGCCATCCTGTGTTGCTCAGCAGTGTGAACTGGAGGCTGGCATGGGAAGATTCCTGGGATATTTACCACAGATGTGGCCTCCCAAGCAGAACAAAACTGCTTCTCTTTTCTGAGACAAGAGCCAAATTCCCAGGCTTTAGGCAATGCAATGGAATCGTAAATTGCTGCTCTCACAATATGTTAGTGAGGATAATGAAACAGGCTGGCATGCGAGTATATTACTGAAAAAAATTATTCTTCATCAGTGATTTAAAGGCGGATAACTGGAAGTTGTTACCAGCATCTGAGTGTCTTGCTGGGTTAGCATAACTGGTCCAGGAGAATGATGCCCATGTAATGCATAGCAAGTGCTGCTGGCAGTGACCCAGCCCGTGCTGGGAAGCAGATTATTCTTTCAAATGTCCTAGGAAACCATTTGGAAATTGGAAGAGCCAAAGATGAGACTATAGACTTGACAGACTCAAGGAAGGGCAGGGACAGATGCCACAGTGGTGGGCAAAAAGAGCTAAGGAGAAGCTGAGAAACTGGATGGGAAGTTGAACCAGAGGAATCTGGGTTTTTTTCCATCCTCAGCTTGAAAGCTGAGGGACCCTCTACCCTGATAGATAAATGCATGGTCAGAAAAAGCTGTATCTGCACAGAACTGCTTCAGCTCAAAATAGAGGTGATCCAGAAGTGATTGAAACTCCCCAGGTAGAGGCCCAAGTGGGTCTCTGCAGGCACAGCCATTATCATCGGGTGTGTACTGCACCTGGCAAGCTGGAACCTTGCCCACAGCAGCTTATAGCTTTCACCATAAAAATATTTGGGGCTAAATAAAACCAATCAGATCAGATCCATGTTATTCTTCTAAGAAGCAATAAATGAGTGAAAAACATTCTTTCAAGAGCTCCCCAGACTACATGAGATATAGTGTAGTTCATCACTTTATTAATTTATTCACCTGTGGCTTTTATATAGCCTGTCATAACTGACAATACAAATAAAAAATATCATGTCAGAAAGACAGTCATATCTCTGAAATACAGACATGAAATTATGATTCCTAGGTGCATTTCTGATGTGTCGATGTCTGGCTCCTAAATATTATCAGAAACTCAGTTTTTGAATTTTACCACAATGGGCTATATCTCAGTCAGCAGCAAACATCAGCTAAGAAAAAATTACCTTAAAAAAAGGCTTTTCAGAGGTTGTTTGCTGTGTACTGCTGACACTATGAAAAATAACCAGCATATTGTAAGAATCATACTTTAAAAACAACAGCCAGGCAAAAATATCCATTTGGATTATTCACTCAGCAAAATCAAAATTGCTGAAAGGTATTCCTGTACAACACTCATGCAGTAGCAGGTGTACTTGCTCATAAACAAAGGCTAAGGCAATCATTTTGCCAAGCACCACGACTATGGGGCTTTAATACTGTCTTTAATAGTCAAAACTGTCTTTAATAGTCAAAAGCAGTGAAACAGCAGGAGGGCTCTCATTAAAATGACATATTCCTCTTTGAAGCAGACAACAATCCAAGGCAATAGTTATTTGGCAGTATCTTAAAAAAAAAGTTAGAAAACTTTCTAATATTTGATGTTTACTGAGCATGAAATTTCATCTGACATACTTGGGCTGTGACTTTCTCCAGTGACTTGCTTCTTGTTTACATTTGATTTACATCTCATTTACATGGGAAACCAAATGTGTGAACTGCCTTTGTGTAAACTTCAAAACAGGCAGTTTTATGTGTTGGAAGGGTTCATGTTACTGTGTGATCATACAAAAATAGTAAGTAGATCACCAGGAAAAGATGCTTACTGTACAAACTTCCTTCCTCCTTTTTGTTAATGGTGGTGGAAACTGCCTCCTAAAAACTATAAGGATTACTAAAAGATGGACTGCAAGGTTACATTCACTCTGCTGTAACTCAGACCCATCATTAACCTTAACAAATATCAGCACCAAGGTATCATCACCAGAAACTAAGGGTTGTCACCCCTGCTCCGTCACAGCTCTTTGAACAAGAGGTGGCAACAGGCAGGGCCCATCTTTATAATGGGCACCAGAAATGATGGAGCAGTCTCCAGACAGGATTGTTATAGGAAACACATTAAGAAAAGATACATTTTTTCTACCTAATTGACAACCATGTAAAGGTTAACGCTAAAATCAGCTCTCAGCAAATGCTATAGGTAACTGCTGTGAACTTGAAAACGTTAATTACACCTCACATCATTCTCTACAGAGCATCCAATTAACAGATGAAAGATTAAGAGCTTGACGTCCTCATCCTGCTCATACCTAAAACTGTATCACAATTCCACTGCTTCCAAGGTACTGAAAGTTTCAGTATGAAAGGAATGGAAGGTGACAAGTATGACAAAATTTAAACTAGCCACTATTCCAAAGAAGAGATCTTCAAGTCTGACTTTCATGGTAGCAAATCTAGATGAAACCATAATAATATGAAAATTTTTGCAAGGATAGAGAAGAATAACATAATAACTTCAAGAGTTCACTGTGGAAATATGCTGCAACCTGTGTTCCAAATGTTCTTGAAGAGAGAGCAAATAGAGACACAATGACATTTTTTACTATGCAAAAATTAGAGTAATCCCAACTGAAATTGACTGAAACTGCCTCGGAAAAGTCCTGCAATACTGAATGACTGAATGTAATACTGAATGAATTTAAAAAAAAAAAAAAAAAAGACAAAGCTAGTTGAAACATCAAGTGATACAGATGGAAGGGGAAATGATGCATTTGTGATGATGGATTTCATTAGCTATTATCAGTCAGGAAAGAGATCTTGTCGTCATTGTAGAAGCTTCTGAAAGCATCAGATCATCACTTAACAGTAGCCAAAAGGAAAAACACAGTACAATTAATTGTTAGGAAGAGAGGCAGAAATAGAAAATATCTCAACACCAGTACAGAAATCTTAAGTATTTTTCACATCTGTAGTGTTGCACACATTTCTAGTTGTTTCCATTTCTGAGCAGATGGACAAAAAACATAGAGAAGAGTATAGTAGTGATAAGAGGTGAGGAATTTCTTCTGTGGATGCCAAGATTTAACCTCTTCATCTTAGAAACATTCTCTCTGAGAGACTCAGAGACTTATTAAATGAGATTAGTATGAAGAATGTGATCAAGAAAGTATGCACCTTTCATCACAGTACAAAGTTAGAAAGATAATGAATGAAATAGTTTGGAAACAAATTTGAAAAAAAGAGAAGGAATTATTTTTGTACCAAGTTAGTGAGTTGCTGGACTAATCCATTGGCACAGAAGGTTTTGGAGACCAAGAGATTAAATGGGCTTAGAAAGGTCATTAGTCAAAGTGATGGAAGGAAGTTTGTCAAAGGCTGTGAAACTCAGCCATGAAACTATGCCAGCTCCAGAAGCCTCTGAACAAGAGCTAGCAAGGGGCTAGGATTGCATATGTTACGATGTTGTCAGGCTGTTCTTGTCATCTCTGTAATCATATGCTGCTTCCTTCAGTATCCTCCCTTTGGCAGCAGCCTGTAGACAGACCTTTAACTGAAACAATATGAACACTCACAGGGTCCTGAATCCATATTTTAGCCAAGAACATGCCAATTTTTTGCAGAACTGAGAGTAGCCAAGAGTCCTGACCACTGGGGTGATTTCCACTCACTGGATAGTAAGTAGCTGATACCAACATTTGTGTTGGTGTTTCTCAGTGGATTAGGGTTTTTTCATTTTGTTGGGTTGTTGTAAATAATTTTATGCATCTAGCTAGTAAGACAAGTTTATTTGTTTATATCTCCTGTAATCACAAGCCCTTCACCTAGGATTTTCAGGAATGGAAAGTACCCTATTCTGTAATTATTGCCTTAGTTCTCAGGTATCTGCCATTTCCAGAATTGTGGTCTTCAATATTTTTTGCTGTTAAAACCTTGAAATTCCAGTTGAGATTTACATATCTCTTTTGTAGTGCCCAAGACAATCTTGCTGTTGCTTTAGGATGGGGCTAAACCTGTTCAAATTTTTATTCTTTGTCACTTTTTGTAGGTTATTTTGTAACTAGTGTATCAGGGCACTGTTGATTTCAGCATTGAGATTAAAATGCTTGGAGGACTATCTGTTTTAGACAACTGGAAAATTTAGTATTTTCCCCCCATTTATGGAAGAGTTTTACCCTCTAACCACAAATAACATTCACGTTGTATGTTATATTCCAGACTGTTTAAATCAAAGTATTTATTTGTACCTTCTATTATGCTAAATCTGTTGTTTAAATGTAATTATTAGCATAAGACACACTTATCTGTGTGCATGTGTGTATCATACTGATGAATTGTTACAGCTGACATGTAGAACTTTATATCTGGGCATTGCCAAAACCAATGAATAAATTCTTGGATTTTTAGTGTTAACTGTGTCTTCATTGGATAGGAACAAAACCCAAACCAGCAGTGCTAGAAATGCTGACCTTCTGGCTATTTTCAATTTACCTGGTGGCAGAACAAATTAAATTATTTAATCCAAATAATCTCAAATTATACAGAAACAAGCAAAGAGGTTTGAAGCCTGTATTCTCCTCTTTTATCTGATCTCAAAGGTCTCTTCCAGTCTTAATGTTTCCATGATTCTGTGATGTCCCCAGTCTCTGCAGATGAGGAAAGAAGAAAAAAAATTCAGTATCATGATATTGACTTTCTGTCAACCCTACTTTAGAAAAAACCAGGGTCATTTCTACATCTCCTCATCTCCTGTTTTCCTTCATCTTCACTTCATTTACCATGTCCAGTGGTGCCTAAAGAGTGCATTTGCCACACAATAATTTTTGTGTAGGCCCACCCCTGTAGTATGCGTTGAGAGGAGACCAAAAAGAAAAATTCTGTATCCCATCAAAATATTAGGCCCTTCTGCAAAACAGATGAGTTCAAAACTAGAGTCTTGGACCAAAATTCGTGTCAGTGTGTCAAAATTAAATATTAAAGTGATGGGATAAAATTATCTCTAGCATTTTCTTTGTTCACTTCTGTAATGGATGTGGTAGTCCTTACAGACTACTTTCACTGTCCAGGAATATGAAAGAGGCTATTTGTGTTTTCCACAATATACTCCAGCAATTGAATCCTATATTCTTATGCAAGCTACTTGTGGAACTGATAGGAATTTTGCCAAGCTTTTGCCTTGAATTGAAATGATACGTGTGGGAGGACTGTGGACTGGCACCCTGAGGATATTTAGGCATGGCAGATACTTGTTATGCAGTCAGAAATATTTCATAATGAGATGATATAAATTACAGATGATAGTATTTCCTTCTATATCATTTAAAAAATAAAACCCAAAGAAATTTATCTTTAAAGTTGCTTTTTCATTCCTTGTCCTTCAAATGGGTCTGTGAAGTATTTGTTTCATAATTTGAAAATGTCTTAAGCTGACTGTTTCCCCCCTTTTTATCTCCTGTTGGACACATCTATTTAATGCAAATTCTGTGAATGAGAGAAACATCAGGCTTACCAACTTAAAAGAAATCCATGCTCAGCTAATCAGCATATCACTCTGAAAACCCATGTGGAAGGAGACATTTTTGCTTCACATTAATTCTGGAATGTGCTTAAAAGCTGATTTTTTCTGAATCTTATTTTTGGAGACAGTTATCTTGCTAGAAGGTGACATTGTGACACGGGCAGAGAGGGAGCCATGCTGCAAAGAAAAGTTGCCATTCTGCTTTATAACAACAGCAGTGGGAAAACATGACTTTATGTGATGTACAAGTTTCTGTGTAAAACACTGTGGGGTTTCTTCCACTGAGCTTCACCAGTGGCTCCACTGAGTCCATGGGTAGAGGCCAAGCACTCCTATGGATCAGTTCCTCAGGTGCCTTCACTGGCTAAGATGGCAAAGTTACATAATGCTTGGGGAAAGAATCAGGATGGACTGGCTTGCTGTAGCACATATTTTTAGCTATAGGACAGGAAATTTAAGGACAACTTGCTGTTGCACACCCAGCAAGCGTGCTACGGGATCCTATAATGGCTTGCAAGGCTACCCTGAGAAAAATAATTGAGATATCAAATACACAGAACTCCACCCTTTCAAGTAGGATAAAGTAGTGTTTACCCTCATGAAAGCATTGTGGGTGCCAGAGGTTTATGTCGTTTAATGTTGAGAAGCTTAATAAGCAGCTCTTGTCTGAAACGGAAGTGATACTGGTGTTTCAGTGCCTCTCAGGTAGAGAGCCTAAGATAAACACTGATTCTGAGGTTTGGGGAAATGATGGCCTTGAGAAATGGAATGAGATTTGATGCCGAGGTGCCCAGAGTAGGTGACACAATGGTTTCCTCTGGTTTCTTAGGTTCTGTGAAAATCTGCATTCTAATCTGCTGTTGCTTTGGCCACTTGTAACAATGTGTCAGCATCTGGATGCTGAAGATTAGTATGCCTTACTGAGAAATATGGTTTATTTCTTTTAACTTGCACAGATAACCAGCTAACTGAGGTAACCCGTTGTTTCTGCAAAGACTAAATCTGAAAACACTAACAAAATTGGGATTTTTATTTAAATTATTAATTACATAACTCATAGAAACTGGTCAAAGATATAAACTTCAATAATTTTTAAACAGGTTTATCCATGTAGGCAAACAGTTTTGATAGCAAGAGATATAATGAAAGACATAAATTTTTGTACAGGTTTTCTTTCTTATCAGAATTTCTACTATTTTTCCTGTTTAAAGCTTAGCTTAGATATACTGTTCCTTCATATGAATAATTGCTAAATTTTGGGTAATCTGAAAGATCATGCTGTTTATAATTGATACAATGAAGCTGTAGGGCTCCATTGGCAGTGAAAATACCAGAACTAGGATTCTGGCAGTTCATCTCCTCACAGGGCTTCACACAGGCTGGGAGGATTAGACTAAGTGAGAGTTTTGGTACTAAATGACCCAGTTTGCCCACAACAATGCACTGAGTTTCATTTGAAAGGAGGAATTCAATTTCAGGGCATTTCTGTTGACCCCTAAAGCTCCTTAGAGCTTTATTTTTTTTTCCTTTTGACCAATAGCTGTAATTTGTTGGCCTGAAGAAATACAGGAGGTAATACTTGTTTTGAATGGATCTCACTATACAAACAATAAGAAGTACAAAATCTGTTTCATGTTTCAGCTGAAGGTGAACATCTGAAGTAGCCACAACCAGTACAGGATGTTTAAAACATTCTGGATCTTCTTCTGGTTTTAACTATTTTAATAATTAGCTACCATGAACAGTGAAGATTTGAGTTAAAGATCCTTAGCTTTGCATAATTTGAAAATATCTTTATTACATTCTGTTTAGAAAATACCACCCACATAGATTAGTGATGGTGCTACCATTCTTTTTCTGAGAAGCATGCCATGACATTATTTTAGTACAAAACAGGTACTTAAGTTGAAGGGTTTTAATCTTGCCTTAATTCTTTAAGGAATAAAAGTGATCATTGCATCTTTCTAAAATGGAACTATCCACATGAAGTGCTACAAGGAAAATTTACAGAACTTACGAAGTAGAAATGCCATCACTGAGTCAGCTTCAACGTCTTTATTAACAACTACAGCTGAGGAATAGCTTTTTAGTTGCTTTAAATGCTGTGAAATTTCTTTAGAGCGAAGAGATGCCTCAGAGTAGCTTGAAGGTGAAACTAAAATTCCCTGCCAATTAGGGCACTACCTCCCTTTCTACAATTTGCAATATAGATACGTGCAGCTGATTCTGCTCTAGGATGTATTCAGGAGAACTTAGCTTGTATATCTTAGAGAGAAATTTGACACTTTTAAAGGAATTTAGGTCTTCATGTCCTGATGGCTGAGTAGTACAAGACAAATTATAAGGTATTTCCTTAGCTCCTTTGGCATTTCCTTAAATTGCAGGTAAGAGCGGAATGAGAATAGAAGTTGTATAATTAAAACTGATTTTATAGGGAATAAGAAAAAGAAAAAGTATTACGAAGAGTAGTGAGAAAAACATGGAATTTTCTTCTCAGTATTAACATGAAGATAAACGTTTCTGGCAGAGCTGTCCATTTCACACAAAAGCTTCCACTCATACTCAGATGATTGCAAAATCTCCATGTCTCTTGCTCCAGTGCAATAGACCTCAGGCAGTATGTACCAGAAAAGAAAGTTAGAATAGCCTTGTACATCTTGGTATATAACTTCACAGGGCATCAAAAGGACTCTGAACTGAAAACCTTGGTAATTAGGATCAACTGATCAATGACAACATTGGGTTGGTGCCCAGCAGCAGCCTGGAAAGTTACTCAGATATTAGGAAGTACTGAGGAAGAAGTAGAGAACAAAGAAGAATTTTGTCATTGCACAAATCAATGGTTCTCTCACATCCTGGGTAAAGTTTTCAGCTCTGGTCACCTCACCTCTGAAAAGATACAGAAGAACAAGATGAGTTTTGAAGAAAGGGCACAGGTAGAGTCAAAGGAAATAAACATTTTCCACATGAGCAATGTTTGAGTTGTTTGGGAAGAAAAGAAGTACCAATTTGAGGATGACAGTCAAAAGTAAAGTTATGAGTTCCATGGATAAGAATGATAGAGGTAAATTGTTCCTGTCTTTTCCAGTAGAATTGGGGAACATCACACAAATCCAGGCAGATTCAAAACCAAAAAATACAAACTTTTTCATTCAACAGATTTCAACCCTGCCAATGGATGTGTGGGCAAGAAAGTTATAGGCCTCCTTAGGGAGACTGGATTGCTGGTGACCAAAGGAACAAACTACAAAAGGCTCAGGGAAACCCTGGAGGTGAGAGGCTGAGGGATGATTCACCAGGACTAAAAATAATCCTTGGTGGCCAGGAATGATCAATCATCCACTGTTACTTTTACCTAGGTTGCATAATATAGCTAAAGACAAATAAATAAACAAACTGCTAAAATTTTCTGTTATTTAATTAATTTTACATCTAGAGAAAAGGAGCCTCTAAGAGCCTCAGAGACTGATGTGTTTACCACATATATTGACTTCTCAAAATCTAATTAATATAATCTACTACCCATAATGTGTTAGAAGAGGAATGTTTTGTTCATTTTTACTTTGTCCTCCTGTGCTCATAAGAATATTTTTTTTGGAAGCTTCCTCTCATAATTATGTTTGTTCTCCTTATGTGGGGCAACTGGATGTACTGAGAGAAAATCTGTGGAAATCATGGATCTTGCCAATTATGAAACAGATTATTGAACTGAAATTAAAACTTTGGGAAATGGAAAAAAAGAATAAAAATTGTACTGAGTCAGTACTCTGCACCAGAAAGAGCTGTGTCATGTATCCTACTAAGTGGATACCAGTACAAGTGTCCTGACTGAAAACATTCCAGTGTACAGCTTTTGTCCAGCCTTGACATAAACTTGGGGATAAAAGGTAAACTCAGTAAAAGACTAGAACCAGATTTTGTGATTTTGCCTGAATTATTAAAACATTCTTTAGATTGATCCCATTTCTTTTGTTTATGGAAAGCATTAGCTCTCTTATTCATCCCAAAAGTATCCTTTCTCAGGTAAAAGAAATCGAAAAATAAAAATATTACGGTTGGATATGAATCTAACCTGAGACTTTTCCTTCTCATTTATAATCTCTCTTTCAATATCTGCTAAGAGAAACCATTTGGGTCCCATTTTCATAAATAAATTTCATACTTAATTGCCCTAATTACTTTGGCTTACTGAGAAAACTGATGTAGGTTTGCAGCTATTGACTGTGTAACTACTCATATGTACCCAATTACACCACTTCTGAACTGCATTTTCTCTCTGTGGCTAGACCTAATAATAACTCAGGAAGATCACAAGCAAATTCTGTTCTTAAACTGTTTCCATGATAATCTTTTGGGTCTATATTTTATGCAAATTACACATTTATTTTTTCCTTTTCATTTCACAACGGTGACATTAATGTACCACATTTATCCAAATATCATACCAAGCTGGTTTTGCTGGTTAAGAAAAAAAAAATCTTATTATTCATATAATACTTGCACATATCCTTACACTTACAATCAAAGGCCATGAGATGAAGAAACTGACATGTAGAAGGGGGAAACTGGAGGTTTAAATGAGCATTGGAGTACCCCCACTTCCAGCTGTCCTATGGGTGATGAGTGTGGTCTCCTTTACCACCCATCTGCTCCACCTCAAGTAGGCATTGCTTATGAGATGTTTGGCTGGATTAATTTCAGGAGAATGCCTGATGAACCATGGACAAGGCTTTTTCCCATTGGGGAAAGACCAAAATTATGGCCTTGCTTGGATAAATATTGCTTGTGTCTCATGAGTTACCTCTGCAGGGTGGTGCGATGCTCCACAGTCTCCTTATAAAGTTCTCTCATATTTTCTTCCTGTCATTCTGTTCTTTTGCCATTGATGCTTTGGATTTGTAATTTAACTGTCATGAAATAAAAGACTCAGTCAAGAGGCTTTTGTTACAGCAAGCTTTTTTCCATCAAATCATTGTGAGATTGTATGTCTTCAGCAGGAGAACAATTTGATCCACAAACACTTCCACTAAGAAGTCATCTCATCCTATGAAGAACAGATCAAAAAAAAACAGATGCAGGGATCTGGACACTGAAAAGAAAAATCTTATTAAAATATGTAAATGATGATATTCACTTCATTGCAGAAATCTGCACACAAAAAAACTTAAAGTCCAACTGTTTGACTCAGCATCATCATTACCTGGATGCGGGGAACATGTTCATCCCTGTGGCAGTCNTCAAGAGGCTTTTGTTACAGCAAGCTTTTTTCCATCAAATCATTGTGAGATTGTATGTCTTCAGCAGGAGAACAATTTGATCCACAAACACTTCCACTAAGAAGTCATCTCATCCTATGAAGAACAGATCAAAAAGAAACAGATGCAGGGATCTGGACACTGAAAAGAAAAATCTTATTAAAATATGTAAATTATGGTATTCACTTCATTGCAGAAATCTGCACACAAAAAACTTAAAGTCCAACTGTTTGACTCAGCATCATCATTACCTGGATGCGGGGAACATGTTCATCCCTGTGGCAGTCCAAATCTCACTGAATGAGCCCTTCTGACGCTGAGCTGCTCCTGCTGCTTGTGGCAGGAACAGTGGAAAGGAGGAGGGGGGAGAGACCCCCCTGCAACCCTCCAGCTCCCTCGTGCCAGCTGCAGCCAGCTGTTGAGCTCTAGGAGCCGAAACACAGTGCTTTGAGCTTGTTAGTGAAATCTGCTTCTTGAACAGCTGACTTTCATCTTGTCTGCAGCACTGCAACAAAACAGGCCAGGCTGACCCTTCTAGCGTCTTAAACCTCTTGCAAGTTGGGAAATGAGGGCAGAAGCTGTGTTTTGGAAGACATCTCTACAAAAAAGAATTTCATTGCAAGTTATCATTATTTTTCTTTTAATCATCTTTATTTAAATTAGATCTGTAGGCATTTCAGAGAGATAACGTGAAAGTGAACATTGTAGGCATTCTGCATCTCTTGTTATTGTTCGTATTTTAATGCTAAAGGGTCAGGATGTTTTACAAAAATTTATCTGATTATTTTATTTGGAAAATTAGTAAAATCCTGACACAGGACGGGTGGTCTGGGTTTGTGGAAACTACCTGAGAAAGTCTTCATCTGAGAGACACATGCCTCAACGTGGGTCCCTCACATGCCTCCAAAGTCCATTGGATATCAAATAAATCTTTTCCCTAGGATGTTACTTGGCCTTGCTTTCCTTTGGATTCAAGACAAGTTTTCCCTCTTCTGCTTTAATCTTGAAAACTTCAGAAAAAGGGTTTTCTGTTTGATGTCGTTGAATTTTTTAATCGGCTCTTTCATTATGAGCTGCCCAAAACCAAGTGTCTGCTTTTATGAAATGACAGGTAGATTGAAGAATGATAAGTTGATGGGTTGACAGAAGAATGACACACATGATAAAAAATTTGGGTAGCCAAATCTCTTAGTCTGAAAGGAAGGCAGCTGTACTGGGAAAGTCTCCTGGAGTATAGATAGGAAAATTGAGAAGGAATAGGCTTCAATCACAGATAGTAATTACGTAGAAAATGGACTCCTGTTTGTTTGCTCAATAATAAAGGTAAATGAATGAACCTCATTAAATGATTCAAGGAAACACTGAGGGTTTTTTTGTTTGTTTGCTTTTGGTTTTTTTTGGGTTTTATTTGTAAATGGAAAGGGATATGTCAACAAGATGCAGCAGTCCCAGAGAGAGATACATTATATTGTTAACAGAACAGATGAGAGTTATAAAAATGAGGCAGGAATAATCAAACTGACAGACTGCAACTGCAAATTTTACAGCTGTGAAAGATCCTGTCCATCCATATTCTTTTTTTATTAAGCGTCACGACTGCAAATTTAAATTGATCTTTCGTGAAGGTACCTGAGATAAAAGTGGTGAGGGACATGGAATAAAGCCCATGGGCTGGTGGCTTCCAGGATTTCTATATGCACAACATCCAAACAATGCAGCATGGACAAGAGATCTCTCCAAGAAACCCCAAAAGAACAGTAAAAGTGAGTACACTGTCTTGTAGCAATTATGTATGCTGGCCAAATATGAAAGAAAAACCTTAATTGACAGATTCATGATCAAAGAATGACAGCTGCCTCACAGCTACCCAAATGCTATTCCACAGTCTGATCTAAAGCCCTCTGGAAGTAGTGAGTCTTCTTTCATTTGAACAAGCCTTCGATCAAGCCTTGTATCTCAAGAGAAAAGGTATATACTCTGTTAATGCTAAAACTCCAGGAAGGCACCTAGGTGTTCTTCACATAAGAAAAGGATGGGCAAACACTTCTGCACTTTACATTTCAAATTGAAAACTGATAGGAGAAACCAGTGGTGATCCTGGATATTTAGTGCAAAGTAAAAACTGGGTCTGACTAACACATTCTTATGTAACCATTACAGGCCATGGGAAAATTCAGAGATTTGCCATATATTCACTGAAGCAATCTGTTGTCAAGAGCTTTATGCAGTGAGAAATGAGGTTTTCGTGAAACTGAAGTTTGTAGGTAAAAAAAAAATAAAGATCAGTTGCTTGTCACCTCAGATCCAACTTCACTGCACAGCGCATTTTCAGTGACAGCTTGTAACACGGATCAGATAATATGCTGAATGTCAAGGAAATGATTCAAAATGTCAAAACAAAGCATAATTATTAAAACAAATTGGAGTGAAGAGGAAAGTGTAATAGAGCACAAAATGAGCATAACTATGAGAAATTATTTTGGTCTGCAATTTTTTTTGAGAACAACATCAAATTGATTGCTCTTCAGAATGTATGTTTCTTTTATAGCTCTGGCTTCTGATTTTAACTTTGCAATGTCTGTGAGCATACTTATGCTTAAAAATGTTTTGGAAGAAGCAATTTCATGCATTTTCTCACCTATACTTTGGACTGCTTTTGAGTTGCACATATTTTTCTATAGAGGGCTGACCTTCATTATTTAAGTGGGCACACTGTCAAAGGTTTCAGTTTAGCTGATAACATATGCAGCTAGCCCAGAAGGAGACATGCATAGCTAAAATGCTGTGCACAGTGCTAGGCTAAGTGGAGTTTATAGGCCATCTAGTCAAGAATTTTTCTTAGGGGATAACACAGGGAAATGTTTGTCTCAGAAGCACTTAAAAATTAAAATATGACCCCCATACACCATACTTGATATAAAAGAAATGCTTTCTTGTCCTTAATAATACTGTGAGAATTGCTGAGGCAAAGTAGAAGAATTTTAGGTCAGCAAAAAATTCATTGCTCTTTTCATGGCTCTACAATAAAGGCGGACAAATAATTTGCAACATTTATTCTCCTTGACTGGTACTGGAGTATCAGTGACAAGATCATGATTTCCTTCAAATGTATCCACAGCTATATGCATGCAGGCTGCTGTGGCATGTCACACACCAGAGAACTTGTAATAGGCACAGTGTCACTGGTCACCAAGGACAGAGAATGCTGTGGGCCCCAGCACTGTTGGTGTCACCCTTGTCTGGTGCTACTCTGGAAGTGTCAAGAACTCCAGTGTTAGAAAATTTACTTTAAAGCAATCTCAATATTTATACTGCCCTAGATGGCCACTTCCCCACTTCTGTGGTGAAGTTCTACCCAGGGTTGTGGGGCATCAAACTCAGATCACTACATTTAGCCTAGTAAGTGTCATGTCAGGAGTTGAAGCCCAGGATGCCATGGCAATACATTTTCCTTAACATCTAATGGTGTTTCCTTAGTATAGTCATTGTCACATCTCAGTCCTCTTCTATAGTGAATCACACAACACAAAATACTACTTTCCATCTGAATATTTGTTTATAGACTATACTGTCCTCTATGGTTTTATTCCTGCTCTATTTGGATTCTTATTGTGCCTGGTCCAGTTTTCTTTCTTATGACTCTTAACTCTGATAAGACTGCACAGTTGGGTCACCAGCTTGGCAAGTGTCCATGGGAGCAATGGACAGGAATCAGAACTCCAGGGAGACCAGCAGCCTTCCTGGGCTACACTTCATTATGGCTCCTCTGTCTGAGCCCTGGTATTGCTGTAGGTCTCTTATGTGCAAAGGCAAAAAAGCTCTTCCAGTCTAAACAAGTGCAAAGAGTCTGTGGTTGTAGCCCTTTAAGTAGCTCATTTAATCAGGCAAATGTGTGTGGTAATACATATGGTGTGCTTACCACCATATAATTCTATATTCCCCTGCTCAGAACAGCCAGCATGGAAAAGTAGCAAGCAGCAGAGCATTCCCCAGCGTGGAAGCTGGAGTACTGGCAGACTGGCAAAATATTAAAGGGGGCCAAGGAGTGAAATCTGCTGAGTGAAGATAATTTTTATCAGTTAATATGAGGGCACTGTTCTTTGTATTAGTGAGTTCATACTGATTTATAGCTATTCTGTCCGGTCTGCATCTGCAGTTCTTCTATATTTTACACATTTGAGTGGAAGAACGAACTGACTTCATTCAGGTAGGCGATCTGTTTCTCATATATATGCCAAGAGACAAAGATGTCAAACATTTATTTAAGCCTGCAAATATTACAAAATAAAATTAAAAGTATGCTTGGGCAGTCTGCAGCAGAATGGTACAGTTCTCAGAGAGCCTTATGCTTACTGTTCCCCAGGAAATAAATAGTGTCTGCTATTCTAATATTGATTTTTCATTCTTCATCATACTTAGCCAAGCCTGTCCAAACTAGACACCAGCTATTCTAACAAAGACTGAGGCAAGAAATGGGAGGAGGGTAATATCTACACTCAGCCTACTCCCTTGACTACACCAAGTGATCCATTTTAGAATTCTCTATGCTTCTAGTGATTTGTATCACAGCTGGTGGTGCAGACTCAAGCTAAGCTCTTTAGAGATGTGACATCATTTAAACTCAGCATTTATTACAAGGACCATTTTCTTCTGTTATTATGTCAACTCATTTTTAGGTTAATTTATACATAACTTTCAACAAGGGAAAATAAGAAGAAAATGCTCCTATGTGAAATCAGGTGAAATGACTGTTGGGATGCCACCATGTGCCAGGGACACTGTTCCTGGGCTCCTCGTTGGTGCTTCCTTACTGCAGACTCACCACTTCCCACCCCTAAGCACGCACAAGCATCAGAGGGATGTGGGGAATCCTCTCCTCCTTGTTCCCTTCGGCATGTAGAGCACACCACAGATCTCTGGCAGAGCAGGATACCTGCACCAAACTGTCCTTGTAGCCAACCCCTATGTGGGTAAAGGCACGAAAATTATATTGTAGATGGATTATAGTGGTGAAGTTTTTCCTGCTTTTTCTTTTTAAAGCTGGTAAAAAAATTCAAAGCAGCATGCTTTCCTCAGTAAGGAAAGCAATGTATTTAACAGGATGCTTCTGGCTCCTAGATAACCTACAGAGACAGAACGATTTGCAGGAATGGGAAAGGCAAAAAAAGGTGAAATTCTTTTAGAAAGAATCCATCAGGACCCACACTTTATAATCTCTGAAGCAATACAGTGGTTGTAATGAAAACACCATCATTTATTCATTACTTATTTTTTCCTACAAAATGATTCTCTGTAGCTAATAAAGTTAACTGTGTTCATAAATATAATGATGGCTATTAAAAAGTCCTTAATGACTATAAATTAAGAAGGGCACAAACACTTATCAGGTAATAAATGCAGCTGCATTACTGGACTTTTTATTCCTCATTTTTCTGAGGGCTTAAAAAAGGTGTGACTGTGTTGTCACTGGGGGAAAAAAATTACCAGATGACAACTATTACTAAAACTTAGTGGTAAAAATATAGGTAGCAATATCACATGATGATCAGAGGGGACACCACCAGTAAACCTTAGTGACCAGGGAAGTGCTGGGCTGAGCAGGACAGGAGGAATGCTCTTTTCCTCTTAGTACTTTTCCCCTCTCCCTAACTGGAGCTGCTTCAGCAACTATTTCCCATGCCTAATAACCTTTTTTCCAAAGACATTTTAATCTAGGAAAAAGATTTTTTCATCCAAGATTTAAAAATATATAAAGTTCTTCATATCTCGTTTTACATCTCCTCTGCCTACTCTCTTCATACTGCCCCTGGCACTGATGCTGCCTTCTGTCTGAGCTGTGTATGGGTACTGCTGTGACTCCCTTTCCTCTGCCAAGGCTTCTCTGCCACTTTCATTTTCAAATTGCAATTTGTTTCATCACAGATAAGCACTAGAATCCAAAGTTAATTCCAAATGTGGACTCTCTTAATTGTCTTAAAGTGGTTCATTTTGAGGAAAGACACTGCTGACAATTTCTCTTAGGCTATGTGGTACTCCTGATTTGATTTTTGAGGGGGTAGTCTCCTGCTGAGAATTAAAGTCCTGTGGCCATCCTAAGAAAAACAGGAGGTAGAAGATACACATAAGGCTTGCAAAGATGACTGTGAAATACCCTATTGCCAATAGATTTTATGCTCCCATTTAACAGAAGTTTACCTGAGTCTTTAACTTAATGGACACATTCAATGTTTTCATGTGTTCTTCCTAGCATCTCATCTTCTTGTGTTGAAGCTCACAGGCAAATGAATTCTGATTAAATATGAGTAAATTTTAGAAGAAATAAATTTTAGAAGAAACATAGTATTGGGGGTTGAGAGATTTGGAATTCTGCAACATATTTCTTGAGAAGCTGTTAAATGTCTTTTTGCCACAACTACATTGCATTCTTTAGTAATAATAAAAAAGTTACAGATTTTGTATATAAACATGTAGGTGCTATTTTTATAAGTTTTTTGCATCCTTAATTCTTAAGTTATTTTCTGAAGTATTCCATTAGTAGTAAGAAAAATCTTTGAAAATCAGTAGCACAAAAGATAATCCTATCTGTTTTATGAACCTTCCATCTCCCTTACAATCCCTCTGTCTTTTGGACATATCCTTCTATTTCTATGCCTTTTTCATTCATTCTCTCATTTTATCTGTCAGAAAACTCAAGAATCAGCATTAACTTCTAAATTCTATTTGAAATTATCTGGTAGGCACATTGTAAGTCAGCATAGTTCACCTTTTCTTTGCTTTCAACTCTTGCCCACTTTAGCTGAAAAATTGCTCAATGAAATGAATCTTATTAGATTTCAAATCTCTGAAGAAATGCCTGAGGAAAGAAAAAAAATTGACATTTTCTAGATACTTATTTTAGACTGTTGTGAAACACCTCCAGAAAAGAAGAATTCTCTACATTAATTCCCCAAGTAAAATACCTATTGCACTGAAAGCAGTCCAGGTGAGTTTTCAGCCTGGGATTTATGACTATTGGGCAAAAGCAGAGCGCAGCTGCATTTGCTGCAGTGCTTTGCTGAAATCTTTTGGCCTGGGATCATGCTAGAGACCTCCACAGGGAATAGACACAAGGAAATTATTTCATCCCTCTTTTTCAGGCCCAAGGAGATTTTCACAGAGGGGTTGCTTTTGATGAGGTAATTTTCATGCAGGTTCTGCTCCCACAGGAGCAGTCCACCTGTGCTTGCAGGTGGACTTGTACAATTTGGAGCAGGGCTCACAGCAGGAAGACTCCCATGCCAGCCACGATGGTACAAGGCTGCTGGCTACGTGAATGGGAAAAAAGCCTTCATCTAGTCCCCAGAGCCTACAGGAATTGTGTGTGCATCCCCGGGTGAAGTGGCAGGAAAAACCCTCCCACTTCAATGAGGCATCTGTCAGGGCGTGCTTGGAGGGAGCGCTACAGAGCAATTCGATTCACAGAGTAGAAGCAGCTTCCTGCCTGCAGTGGCAGCAAGCATCATGCCAGATGGGCACTTTGGTCAGGCAATCCATTCCTACTTTGGCAGCAAGAATGAAGGGGTGAGCTGCAGATTTGGGGACATGCCTGTTGCACATGAATGCTGAAACCTGAGAGGCGTTCCCTGTGCAGTGGAACTGTGCAATGGCTCACAGCAGTATTTGCTGTAGATTCTTCAGATATGTTCATGTGTAGAACTTTAACAAAGTAAAAACAGATCTCACACAAGGAGGACTTGTCCTTCATCGCAGTGCAATCATAGATTCATAGAATGATTTAAATTGGAAATGACCTTCAAGATCATTGAGTCCAACTATTAGCACTACTAGTTTCACCACTGAACCTTGTCTCCTAGCACTTCATCTACACAGCAGTGTCCAGATTAAGTTCTAGTTGGGTTTAGGGCCTTATAATTTTCTTCATTAATAACCTCATGACATCCTTGCACTTCACCTGAATTGCCTGGCCCCTCTTTCAAAGGTCGTAAGTCTCTTTTTTTCTCCCAGCTTAAGGACAGAGTTCTCTGTCCTGCCCTTGCACTGAACTCAGGTGCCTTTAATTTACTATAATGACATAAACCTTGCACTGTTGCCATTTTAGCCAAAGGTTTGTTGTTCTAAATTTTTTTTGTTGTGCCAAATCTCCTAAGCAGGAGATTGTTTAAACAAAATCTTAAAAGGCTTAATATATCAAAAATGAGGATTAAAAAAATAAAAAAGCAGGGAAAAAAAATCATCCTTTGTTTAGCAAATTCTTATTCTGGGCAAATGTAAAACTTTATTGGGCAGCCTAGACTGAAGCTGTGTCCACACATGGTGAAACATCAGTTGTAGTGGTAACACCATCTGAATAGATACTCTGCTTAAGTGGAATCTGTGCTACATTTTAATTCTGCCTTCACTGCTCTCATGTTGTTTCACTTAGATAGAAACCAGTTCCCAGGAGCTGCCCTAGTTGAGTATGTGAGCTCCAGTTAAGCGAACAAGTTTTCCTGTTCAATATGGCTGGAACATGAGCCTTGGTGTGTATTAACTCCTATATTCTAACAGAAACAAGAAGCTAGTTTTACATTGAGCAACTCTTTTAGATGTGGGAAGTGACAAAACATTTTAAATGGATCCTAGCTTCTCCCATTTATTAAAACCTACATCCTGTCTGCGGCGATGACCTAAAATACTCAGAAATGGAAGAATTCTTCCTTGAGCTAGCACTAGTGTTGTGGTTTAAAGGATAACAACTTTTTTTTCTCCTTCCTGGGGGGGGGTTTCTTTGTTTTCCTACTTCCGCCGGGACAGTTTCCAGCAGAGGTGAGGAGCCCACGGATTGGCTAATTTTAAGATGGGCA